>JAZGTJ010004412.1:0-30993 GCA_036877575.1 Botia almorhae | reverse complement strand
CCCCGTAAGTTCTTTATAGGTACACTATAATTACAGAAACTTACACCGTAAGTTCAGTGTACTTACGCGGTTCTTTGCGGGTTGTAATCTAAAGCGTTACCGTGAGCTACCTGCTAAACAACTAAGCAGAAGCAGCCCTGCCCCAATTAACGCTATTGGCCTAGCTAAATGTTGTGCTGGACTGCTTTGATGTTATGAAAGTGCCACAAAGACACAGCAAGTCAGTCTACAAATAACTTATTTATTTAGTAGTGCACATTACACTGGGAAAGATACTTCACCTGGCTAAGTTTTTTAACATCAAATTACACACTTCACTTTCAAGGTCAACCAGATAAAATGCAGCCAGCAGATATTACTAAATCATGATATCTTCAGAGGTTCCATTTTTAGAGGGATCAAAAAAGGACTGTAGATATTTAAAGCATCTACATGAGAAACTGGATCTCCAGCATTACCAATATGAATAGTCATCTACGTCATTTACCATCTGTTAACAGGGAGAATCCTTCCCCTCTTGAAATCTAAAATAAATTCTGTGCCTTAAACAACTAACATGGACTGAATAGAATGAAGGAGAGTATCGATGTTTTGATCATCTGTAGCTATTTTTGGCACCAAGTTTGCTGACAGATGGTGTCCAGACACTTCAGAAAATTTGCACTGTACTGATGCTGTAGTAAAACCTAAAGACATTTCTGACAAACTATGATGTATTAAGTCATTTTTCCAATGTTTTAACCCACTGTCATCATTTACCCAACCCACCACAACCAATCATTGTTTTAATCAGTATTTTTGTCTTGTTTTGTTTGTAAGCATCCTTGAAGCAAGAAATAGATTACACATTTTTACAAACAGTTTTTAAAATGTATTTTTTATTAGTTTTTTATTTATAAAAACAAAAATGCAAAGTTAGAAAACAAAACAATTCTTAATATAATATATATAATTCTTAATAATATTCTTAAAATTCTTCCTCAAGCAAATGCAGCTTGTTTTATTAACGTTTAGAAATGTTTAATAGAAAACAAGATTAAGATACCGATGAATAGAATGATTTTTGCTCTATATCTTATTCATGGCCCAAGACCCTAAATTCTCCTGCACATTAAAGTGAAATTAAAGTGTTCCATACAGCATCCCTAGCACCACCTCACCTGGCCTTACACACCCACTGCAAATCTATTCTTAGAAGAAGGGTGGTGATGGGGACGTTGCTTTAACAAATGGTGTTTATGGAATTGTGCAGCATATGCAGTCAGTGACACTGGAGGAGAGTTATAGCCTACAGTGGCATTCTTTAAAAAATAATTCATCATCAATGTGACTTTCACCTCAGGAATATAAAAAGGAAGTTAGTGCTCTCTGAACAGGGCAGCTTTCACGACAATACTGCGGCTGCAAAAGGTTGTGCGTTTTCAAAAGATTTGCTTTCACCATATTTAAAACTTTTTAGTGAGTTTAAAAAAATGTATGTCTCTACCTCTACTCCAGAATTTACTTAGCTAGAAAAGGATCCCTATGTTAGGAGGTTGTTTTTATCCTCTTGAGCTAAAGGTTTCAGAACTAATCTTGTGTTTCATATGCTTTTGGAGCAGTAGCCTTATGGAGAAGGTAGGCGTCAGAGAAAAAGGCAGCAGTGGGCGTGTGGAAAGCCCTCTGTTGACCCACCAACACTTTACAGAGTCCCTGCAGAGCTCCACCAGAATGTACCACCTCCATCTAAACAAACACATCCAACCAATGCTGTTAACCAACAAGAGCGTTGCTGCCAAACATGCTCTGACCTTATCTAAAGTTGACTTAATGCATATTTGCTGAAAGTATAATTTGTAGATTTTTTATATTCTTGTACCATAGGCTTCATTCCAAAACCTAGCACACTGACTACATGGACAACATGTTATAGAGTCTTAGGCTGTTGTAATGGAGATACATTTTAAAATACCTCCCTCTGCTTAGTAGGCAATCCTTTCATTAGCTTTATCAGGTATAAATATAGACAGGTAACAGAAAGGTTGCAGGTTCAAATTGTATGATATGTAAACCTCTGTGTCCTAGAACAAGACACTAAACATGCCAGGCTGCCTTAGGGGGGGTAATCCTGTAATAAGTATAATGTAGGTCACTTTGTATAAAAGCATGAGCAAAATGACAAATTAGCACTGACGACAACAAAACCCATCTCAATCCTCTGTTGCGACTGCAGCTGGTGTTTTGATGAGACTGCAGATTTGTTCGAATTCACAGGCATGCCAATGCCATGTGTTTACTAAGCAAAGCATAATAAATTTGGCCTTATTAGGTCTGCAAGTTTACTTTATACGACAACAGCAAAAACAGCAACCTCAGCAGTCAGAGCCTAGCAGTAACTGTGTGTTAAGTGGACCCATTAAAAAATACAGGAAACGTAGAGTTGGAGCTTGACGATTCACAGCCAGCTAAAATGCATTGTTTTCCATGACTAACTGAATCAGACAAAACATGTCCATATTGATCAGATCATTTTGATCATTTTGATGACATTTTTATCATCAAAATGTCAAAGCACCATTCTGCATGAGGAGAGGGAAAACAGAGTCCCAGAGGTCAAGAGAAAGATCAATCTCATGTCCTCTTGATCCAGCTAAAATATCCCCCCAAGAAAGAGTCACACTACTGTAGCACACATAGTGCTGGCTGGGACGATCAAATGATATTAGGATTGTTTTAGAGGGGGCATGCTGGGCTGTTTTTGGAGGTGCTGATCTGGATGTTTGGCAGTTCTGTGAACTTTTGGGATTGGCTGGAATGCCGCCATCAATGGCTAGCATTGTCCTTGAAACAACAGCCTGAGCATTGTCTTTGAAACAACAGTCTGGCGATATCTATCTCATCCATACACTCTGATGCACAAATATATCAGACTGCAAGCCAAATGCTCTGTATTAAACCAGCCCAAACTGTGGAGGGAAGATATATAGTATATATATATATAGTGAGGTCCAAAACTACTATAACACAAATTTGGGATTTAAGATCTATAATTTGAGCCTAAAAAAAGAGCAGAATTTAATTTATTATAAATTATTAATTTGAGCTCTTTTTATCTGCATACACTGTATTGTTTGCATGACTCACTGAAGGGAGTGTGAACATTTAACAGCACAGATGTGCCCTTAAAATCTGTCCAAATGCCATTCACACTGCACAGTTTGCAATCCTGCATGACTACGATCGACGATCATGATTATGGAGGTACTTTAACAAAAATTAAAAATGGCAATGAAATTAAAATACAGTACAATCAGATCAGGTCAGATTTCCTTGCTTCTACGGAATCATGTAAGATTCTCAAATCCTGCTGGAATAACATAAACATGCATTACAATTTTGAAATACTAAAACTTTTCACATTGTTATTGAAACATTCATACTGAACATTTTTCAAATTGGTACACTGATAATATGATGCGATGAGAAACTTTAATTAAATAAAAAAATGCAAAATAGATCCATTTTCTGTTATTAGTTCATGAATAGAGACTGAATGTAGAGAGAGAAAGACAGAGAAACAGAGAGACAGTGTGACCCTCCATAAAGTAATAATGGGAGCAAAATCAATTGCAATCAACCAATTCCGCAGGTGAACAATTCCAGATCATGCATGACTACACATGGAAAGGTCAAAAACACATGGAAAATCACACAGCAATATTCCAGCGCCACCTTTTAACAATGAACCTCATTTTCATTGAAATTATGCCACTCAAAGTGCAAAACTAAGCACTTTTATGAAAGAAAACATTAGCCGAGGGCTGAGCACCAGTGTCATCTGCTGCTATTGTAAGACGGAGCAGACAGTGGACCACCAAAGCTAATGCAGAAATGTAATTAGCAACCCATTTGTGCTTAATGCACAGAGATAGCAGCATAATAGCTCAAAATGGAGGCCAACAGAGAGAGACCATCGGCCCCATAGTGATAGAGAAATCTAAAGGGAGGTCAGAAGTTCCTCTATTCCTTTATATTAACAGGTCAGAGGGTTTTGTGCTCAGAAAATAGCTAGAAAAGGATTTTTGAATAATATTTTGTCTTAAAGGAATAGTTTGTCCAAAAAATACTGGGATGATTTACTCACTCTCATGTAGTCTGCCAAACCTGTATGTGAAACACAGAAGAATATATTTTAAATTGAGACTTAAAAAATTATGAATAAAAGAACTGTAAAAGTCGATTGACAATTCTTTTAATGCTGTTCCACGACATCTAGAAATTAATTTGCTTTGAACATCATTAAATTGGATTTACTATGAGATTTTTGAGATGACATTTCCCAACACTTCCTCTCACATTTTTGAAGGCAATTGCTTTTCTTTCACAAGCGTGAGCTGTCAACATGTTTGAGTGGTATTTACAGTGATTAATGTCACTATTACACCCCAGCCAGGCATCATTAATTATTCAAAGGATATTTTAGTTTGTTTCAAGCTTGAAGAAAAATTACCAAGTTGAATCAGCATGCCAGAATCCATCAAACAACCAGACAAGGTACAGTTCATTCATAAAACCTAACAATGACTATGTGTTCATATGTTAAAGGGGTCATACAGTTTTGTCTTTCCCCATGAGGTTAAAATATGTTTCAGGCAGTTGGACTGTGGGCGTTCCCTGTGGGCGTGTCATCTGAATCACCAGGCTCTTCTGAGGCTGTTCTATTACATTACATGTTACAATGGGCCACATTCCAAGTCGTGTTGGTATCACGCTGGGCTTTGTTAATGAGGGGGAAACTAAAATGATATGCTAGACTTCAGGGGTGAAACAAGGACAACAGCAGAACATGCTCAGAGCAGTTAATTACTAATGATTTCGATTAAGGAAGAAGAATGTTGGAATGCAATCAGGGTACACGCTGATTAATTAGAATCTGCTCATTACATGATAAGATCTTAAAAATAGAAATTATTTAACCAAGATTTGGGCGTGTAAACCTAAAATCAAAGCCGCATGTTTGCAGTTAGTGCTAGGCATGCTAGGCATTACCATTGAAGTCTCTCATAATTCTATATTTATATTTCTTCTTTAGTTTTTAATAAAACTTGCTACTTCTGACTAGCAGTAGCATGTAGCAAATCATGTTCATGATTGTGACAAACAAAAGACTATTGGCTACAACCCAACCCATTATAGCAGTTGTTTTTACAAGTATTACAAAACAACAAAACTCAAAGACGAAAACAAAGTAGTATAGTGGAATATTTTGTATCATTGTTCAACATTTTTAATAAAAATAAAACAAGAGAATAAATACATTAACGAAGCTAGGTTTCACACTAGACAAAGTTAAGCCTAGAGTTACAGCCCTCAAGAGTTCCTCATGACTTTTCTTGACTGATCTGTTTGGACAAATGGCAGATGTGAATTACTGGTTTTATTGTTGCTTGTCTTGCTGGGGCTGTGGCTGTGATGGGCTTTTGTTTATGTTTGTTTGAGCCAGCTTGTCATTGTACTGTTCGGCTCCAGGCCTTTACCACAAGTGTACAAACGGTCCGAGTAGCTCTGGCACCAGATTAATCAATGTCAGAAGCCTGCTTGTTCATTCCTGCTCGTTTTAGCGCCTTGCACAGACGCCTTGGATCCACGCTACTTGCCATTCTCCCCTCGAGGATAAAAGGTTAAGCTTCCAAGTGAGCTGGTCCTGTCAGATGCATTACAGTAATGACAAATGTAATGGATGCAGACAATGGCTATGTGTACACAGAGTGCATCTCTCTAGTGCTGTGAAAGAGAGGGTCTTTGAGCAATGACCAGAGGGGCAACACACTGGCCATGTGGCTCACTAAGTATAAGTCAGATAACTCCTGGAGAGGCGGACCTTCCAGCGTCTAATGTGAAGCTTCTAGGACAAAATGTGTCTGCAAGGCTACATGTGTGGGAGTATTTGTGTTTAAGTGAGTTGCTACAAAGTTCGTTCCCAGTGGCCATATTTGAAACATATCTGGGCAGCTAATTCAGTCATACAAGACTAAGTCCTATCTGCTTGAATGGAAAAAAGAGATTTGTCGCCGAGTAAGGTCACAATAAAACAATATATTTACGACCAACTACTAAACCTGACATCAGCTATACCATAAATAAAAAATGCTGATTCAGCTACTGTGCATGTGCAAAGGCTGGAAAGTACCTTGCAATACTCTGTACAGAGCCCTTCCCTCAGAGGATAGTTAGTGTTTAGCTATTGACGATTGGCCATTTCTACTAGAAGGCGTGACTTTCTTTTGTAATCAAAGACATGCCTGTTGTGTGCAGTGTTATAAAGGCATTTAAATTATATTAATAATAGTTACTATAACCATTTATTAATGAGTAAAGTTTTAGCAGGCTAATCCACACTGTGGTTTTTATGTTTCACTTCTGTTCAGGGTAGCACATAAAAATTAAATATCACTCAAAATGCATTAGTACCAAAAAGCACACTTGGTCAGTTGGAACTATTTTGGATGCACTGCGTGCTGAGTTTGCTTGCAATGCAGACAGTGTAAGGAAGATATTTATTCTGCAGTGTAGACAGCTTTGTTTTTATAATGTGTTTGCAAGTGTCCAGACCTCTGCACTCAGACAATCTGTGTGACAGCCCTGAACTTCAGGGCTAAAACAGTCACACACTGCTCACTTTCTGTGTATAATTTATTCATTTTTGCATTTTCAAATTATTGCATTTTGTTTATCATGCTTCTTATGACAGCCAATGTGAAGTTGACTTGATTTACTGATGTATAAAACAGCAAGAAGGTTCTCTTAACAAATCTTTGTTTTGGAAATGTAGCTCACTCTGCTTAAGAAAATGGCATGCAGCCGTGTCATACAAAATAATTATTTTAATGTATATAAATCGAAATTAATACTTGTGCTTGTATCATCACAGTTTTAATAATCATGCATCCCCAGGAAGTGTCATCTTTTAACTATTCAATATCCTTTTAAGCACATTCTCTAGGAGACAGCTGTGCTCTCAATGGAGGCAAATAATTCCCCAACACTTGCAGTGAATTGCCAGATGTCTGAAAAGCATTAGGTTTGATTCTTTTCAAAACATCTTTTAAGACAAGCAACCAAAGCATTGGCTCTCACAGGGAAATGATGTCTGGGGTACAAATTGACTTTTTGCCATGTTAAAAACCCAAACACTGCTCTTTAAAACCTGTCAGCTTTAGGAACATAGAGTCTGAATACTGCACAAAGGGGAAGGCTGGTACAACACTGTCTCCCTCATGTGTCTTTGCCGCTTTTAACCTGTATTGCAGCTGTCCTTGTTGAAAGTCTTTGTCAAAGGACAGAGACTTCAAATACTGAAGCAAACAAATGTCAGGAATGCTGGGAAATGTAACAGCCTGGCTCTGCAACAGCTTCTGGTATCCGGGTTTTCACAGGGAGAAGGTCAGAATTGTAATTGAGTCGGCATATCAAAACCTACCACATATTGTCAGCTCTTAAAGTTTCAATGCACTCACCTTGGGGAGCAAAGCCTCAAACGGAAACACCTCAAACATAAACAGCAATGCCTCAAACAGAAACAAACTTTAGCTTTTCGGCTCACTTCAGAAGTATTTCAATTTAAAAAACATGGAATATTTGTTAGGTCACCAACTGTACTTGCAATATTTAATATATACAGTAGGCAACTATTAAATAAAACTAATGTATAGAAATGCTTATGTCACCCTTTCTTTATAGCATTGCATTTAAATATTTATATAATTTATTTTCCCTTAAGCAGCATTTCAGTAACCAGAAAAGTTTATATGCTAACAGGAGGTGTGTTTGTCTGATGAGGGAACCATAGCAACAGTAGGCAGCTCAAGCCCTATGCATTACAATCTGTATGAGAAGGTACATTATTAAAACATAGACTGTCACCTTTTTGTAAAGCTTTTAATATAGCTTTACATAACACAAGTATATATCATTAAAAACTTTAAAAAGAATTTAGGTTGTGTATGGTTGTGTAATGCCTTTCGACCAACCATAAATGTGATTTTGTAACTTTTTGTAACTAAATTTTGACCTTAGTCACTATAAAAAAGCAAAGCCAATATTCTCACCTGCTCTTGTGAGTTCTACAAGGTTACAATGTCACAAAGTGCTATAAACAGCTCATCATATTGGATCAAACACTAAACATATTCTTTTGATTGTCACACACTCTATCCTGCTAATCATTATAATGGAGAACATTTGAATAAATATTCAAACGAGATGCAAATTTAGCATTATTTTGGATGGTGTTTGTGCAGTGCAGTAGTTTTGGGGGCCTAAATAGCAGATAGAGCAAAGCAGACAGAGTCATATTAACACTGGATTAATGGAGAGGGGCGACTGCATAATTGCATGCTTATTGAAACTCTGCTCTGAATCAAATAGTAAGCAAATAGCCTAGTGGAGGTTCTGTCCCTCTCCAATTACTTGCCACCTCAGATCATAGGTTGTCTTGGGCTAACATAGAAGTGTCTCTCTTTATTACATAAAGTCATTTTGGAGAATTATAAGATGTATAAATAATACATTTTTGTGTGTGCTGTCACTAACTATGACGAGCCTTCAAAAACATCATAATTAGAAATGTAAAATGTCCTGCCTATACTGCCATGAGTTTCCAGGCTGGTTTATGCTGGTGGACCAGCATGGTGGACCAGCATGGTGTTTCTGGTTTAACTAATTGACTAAGGAAGACTTTGCTGCTGATTAAGCCAGTTAGGAAGTACTCCAACATCCAAAACAACATGCTGCTGACTATCCAAGCTAGACTTTAACAGGCCAAATAGTGATACACAACATCACTTTAATGATGTCAGCATGATGAAAAGAATCTATATCTACGAATCGACCCCTGATGGGACCTGCATGCAGTATGTCCTTGACCTTGCCGTATTGGCTTGGTGCTTCAGGACGTCACGCCAAATGGATTTTTTAAAAGCTGCAGGGAGTAAAAGATAAAAGAGTTAGACAAACATGAAGCTTCTTAGCTGACACTGTGCATTTGAATAATGTATTCTGATGAGACCCGCTTGAGAGATCTCAAGTGTCGCTCTGACCCGAACGTGCCTTTCTTACAAGCATCATGCTGGGAATAGGGATTGTCCTCTGATGAGTTTTCATAGATCACACGATTAACTGAAGGCAAACAAATTGTGTCACACACTGGCAGACGGTGGACAGAATGCAGGCTACATTTGAATAATGATGTTAGTTATCTTAGGAATCAGAATGGCTGCAAGATCAATGGGTAAGCAAGGAAATGACTTTGAGAAAGAATGAGAAAGCATATTTAGACAGCTGAGAGCTGCCAATGGCTAAAAAAGCTGTCACTGAACAAGAAGGAAAAAGTTATTTTCAATAATTGCTCTTTCATTTCTCAGGAAACTTGATGATGTTTAAATCCTCTATCCCAGTTTAATATGCAGAAATTATAAGTACACCCAAAAGGGAAAATAGTTTTATCAAAACACATGTTTTTTTAAGCATCCTGACCAGACCAACACACAGAAGAAACATTGACATAACCAATGATATGGTTCATTGGAAAAATCCTTAGGAGTAATAAAAATAAACTGAAACAAATGGCAATAGGTAAAATACAATAATAGAACTGTATGAAATTAATTTAAATACATTTACATTTACATTATGCATTTAGCAGATGCATTTATCCACAGTGCAGGCCATAGTTCATTAAAGCACTGTTTTTACATGCAGTACATGCTTCCCTGGGACTTGAACCCGCATCCTTGATGTTGTAAGTGCAATGCTCCATCCATCCAAAGCAATGCATAATAAGTATAGCTCAGGTCATTTGGCCTTGGAAAAATCTGATAAGAAATAAATTGATAAATTGATAAGAAAAGATAAGAAAAATAATAAGAAAATAATTTTTGATAAGAAAATAATTTTGATGATAAATGGTACCTACTAAGTCTAAGCACAGTCTATACACAGTAAAGATTAAGATTAAGAAGTTGAGATTGCTTCTGAAGTTATAGAGGTAGATAGTAAATTATCTGTCTTTATCTAAGGAAACAAATCTAACAAGTAGACTTAATCCAAAAAGCCAAAATCATCTTTTGCTCTCCATTCAATCTCAATGCTGTCCTGGAGAGACAACTAAGATATTAAAGAGATTTGTGATTTCTCTTTTGTACATGAACACATCCTGGCCCTGGATGTAAACTTACTGCTTCAATATAAGCATGCTGGTATTAGTTTCTTACAAGCTTCAGTGATTGTGTCCTAATGGCCAATCATTGAGCTTGACCTTTCTCTGTGACCTTTTATCTGTGTAAGCTAGTAGACCCTCTGACCTTTGCCTATAGACTAATGAGCTTTCAATCACTCTGTCTGAACACTGATACCTCACAACACAATGTTACAAGCAGCGATTGTTCTTAATATTGCAAACAACACTGACACAGCAGTGCCAGGCCCTCCTGTGGCCAGAGCCAAAACTGTTTTGTTATGTTTGAATAATTAAATAAAATGCTATTTTAAAAAGTTTATACTTTGTAATCTTTGTATCTGCACTTAATTTTTTCTATTATATTGATAATTGTGTCACATCAGTACCACATTATACTCTACTGTTGTCATAACAATCACTGTTTTCTTTTGTCACCTGTATGAGAATCAAAAACAGAAAAGCATTTTTTCACAGTTAAAAAATTTAATGCTTTAGAACCACTGGTGAATACATGAATCTAGTGTAAGAATAAGACTTCTGAAAAACAGAAGTGAGAACAGGACCTCCTGGGCAAAATCTGATTTTAGTAGATGCCAATCAAAGGCTAAAAACAGAACTTCCAGTGTTGTATGATCAAATTCAGCCTAATTTATGTTAACCTTCTGTACATCTACTAAACTGACATTTAAACATTGTTTTAACATTTAAACTTTAAACTGTTACATTCAAAAAAGCTCAATCTAAACAGTATTGCCAGTATGAAAGAAACAATATGAATGAGATCTCTTTAATTCAGCACTTGTTTCTCCTGAGGGCAATGAGATTAAAAGAACACAAAATGAGACTTGAAGTGTAATACTTCTCAGATTTTCTTCTTAAACAAACAGTAATCTCACATTTGTCGACTTTTACTTAAACTCCGATTGGACAATATGAACCTGAAAATGTAGGAAATTTTTATTTTAACACATCTGTTATTCCTCTAGTTAAAAAAAAATTAAA
The DNA here is from genome assembly GCA_036877575.1 of Botia almorhae. NCBI lineage: Eukaryota > Metazoa > Chordata > Actinopteri > Cypriniformes > Botiidae > Botia > Botia almorhae. The sequence goes on along the minus strand of JAZGTJ010004412.1, from coordinate 19,775 downwards.
ATGACTCTAAAATATTAGCAGGGTAACATTTAACATTTATGTACTTCATTGTATACTGTCAGGGTCCTGGATTGGCATAAGCAAAAGGTACACACCAGGTAAAGCTCAAAGAGAAAGTGTGATGTACAGGTATGTGTTAATTTGTGTGACTTTTGTATTTTCACAGTGTGTCAGGTGACAACACTACACACCCAAAGAACTCCACACACACATGCAGCAAAAACACACATCAGTCATTCAGTATGACTGCCAGGGCACAGAATTGTTGTTTTGACAGTTTCTCTCTCAAACTAACACTATATACAAGACTTAAAAGGATTAATACTAATTGGCTGGTCCAAAGAATAGTCCTAATTGTGTGAGACAAGGACAATTATGAGACCAAACAATGCAAATGTGAAGCGTGTAAATTGAGGAGTCAAAATTCGTTTTCTGGTTAGCTGAATACTAATGTGTAAATATGTGAGAATAGGTGTTAATAACAGGCTCAGTCTCAGTGACCCTGCCAGAGAAGCATTTTTAATTGGCTGCTCAATCCACAATTAGAGGCATGTGCAGCTGTACCTGATATGCAAATGAAATGAGCCTTATTTAATTCCAGTTCATTTACAAAGGCTTGAAATTATACAGTAAATAGGTGAATTAGATACTTCAATTACACTGAGTGAGCTAGTTTATTTGTACGGTTATTTTTCAAATTCCTGTTCAAAATGCTTAAAGATTGAACATTACAAAATAACTACTTTAATCATCATACATTCATTTTCATATAAAATAGAAAATGTTATATCAAATTTTATTTATCAACAGCAGTATTCTGTTTGACTGCACTGTACATGCTAATACAGCAGCAACAGCTCATCTGTGATTAAAAAAAATATAGGAAAATGTTCAAGGTCACAAATGATGGCAACATTAAAGGAACGGCTTAATTAAACCGTGCCACATGTGTTTGGTGTATCCAAGGCAACATACAACATCATTTCCGTGTGTTTTAGTATATACGAATGCAGGCACTATTGTCTTATTTTCTTTAGTTTTTGAAAACTGAAACCTTTCCTTAGCATTTGCTAAGTCTAGAAGTTTAAAAAAACTGTGAATGCTGAGTAATGAATCTACTTCTATTCGATTCATCTTGCTCTGCACTCGTTTTAGGGCTTCTGTCTTCCATCATCTGTCTGAATAGACCAGCAAAAAGAGAGACTATTTTTCACCCTTTGACTCTAAAATAAGATACGGCAGCTTCTGAATATTCCCTGGTGCTTTTAGAAACTACAGCAGAAGACACTAGGCAGGAGGTGTCATTGAGCTTCTTGGTAATTGGTATGCAAGGGAACTATACTACATTTTATTACACAAGCTCAGCACAGTCCCTCGAAAGTATCTTCAAAGCCAAAAGAACATAAGCTCCAATGATCATACCTTCATTACAGAGACAAAGTACCATCTCTGAACCCTCAAACTGAAGATTAAACATCCAGAGGATGACGGTACTCAAAAGCCTTTCTCTCGCTACTTATTTCCTTCTCTTTTTTCCACTAAGCCTTTGAAACAACCATCTACAAATTGGTAGGAGGTTGAGTATAGGTGGAGTATCTGCACAAGTGCAGAGAGAGAGAGAGGCTTCAAACATGACATAGAAGAGGACAAAAGTGAGCTTGTAGAATTAAAGTTAATGTTATATTAGACAATGTTACAACATTGTAAAACAAAAGCAAATGTATTTATTATCACATTTTATTACATAGCTCTCTGAAATAAGTGATTTTGATTGGTCAGTCGTCACATTCAGAGGTCAGTTATTCCTTGATAATGACCACTAAATCTAATATCGGACTACTCTTCCAGGTACTGCAATGATATGTTTTCTATATCACTCTGCTCCATTGGTTTGAATATGTTACAAATGAGGTAATATTTCAAATCAATATTTTGTGTCAAATTATTTACTCATGAGGAAAGTAGCCGTGTAATAAATGGGGTAATGCATCCTCTTCACGTCAGAGTCCGTATAACCCTGTAATTTGTGATAATAAATGGTTGGATACACATTATCCTTTACTTAAACATTATGCAGTGTTTACACTTCAGGCTAATTAACTAATAAATAGCTTACTTGTTGACCTTGCATATTTAATGAAGTTTTATTAACTAAGTTCAGGAGGAGCACAGTCATGTAATCCAACCAATCATCGTGCAGGGACGCCTATATATAGCCGTCCCTCACCTCCGTCACATGACAGTCTTGCAGCATCCCTCCGCCACCCCATCGCCTCATTTTTGGCTGGTATCTACGTCAGTCAAGGACTGGGGGAGTACTCTGGGTTTGGGCCAAATTCATGGCTCGGAGCCCTCTTCCCGGACAGCACACCAAATACGCATCAATGATAATTTACGATTGCATGTTAGTGCGAACTCGTGAATCTCAAATAGGAGGAACTAATTTAACATAGAAACACAACCTTTAAGGTAACACTTATTTAAATATTGGCGGAATAGCAGGTTTTATTTGTGATGTGTCACATTATTGGCAAGAGAAGCACAAACTCAACGAAAACTAATATCTTTCCTTGTGATTCTCGAGAGATTGTCTTTAATTATGAATTAGACATCAGTCACAATGGCCCATGGGCTGCAAGCAGATAGATGGTGGTCTCTCCAGAAAAATGTCCCAGAACATAGATTGATCAGCCCGGACTCACACAATCAGTCCCATTTGCCAGGTCTCTGTGTGCTGTTTTAGAAAGATAATGGTGGAGAATGGGTGATAAAAGCCTTTCGTGATAAAACTCCTGCCACAATCTACTCTCGGGAGATATAGGAGATACCCCTCACTTCCTTTAACCCCCCCTTCTCATTACAGGATAGTGTGCTGGCCAGATCCCTCCATTTTGGCTCCAGGCTTTCACACGCTTGTTTCTTTGACCTTGACTGAAAGACACTTACACTTATACATGTTACTCTGATGAAGCCTAGTTCTCACTGCTACTTCTTGGTCTTCAGCAATACTATTATATAAGAAAAACTGTTCAACTGCTGCCATACAACCTTACAGACCATACAAATCTTTATAATAAAAGACAATAAATACATGGTGTCTGTTGTAGTCCTAATTTATTACACATTTTCTTAAAATATATATCAGATGCACCTTAAAAATATATCTTACCCCAAAGGTCATGCAGATACCATAATATATATTAACAAATAGAAATATATATATATATATATATATATATATATATTGGTAAATTGTGCATTATTTTATAATACTTTGTAGAATACTTTCTGCTAATCCTTCTTAAAATGCCGAAAACCTTAAGGTGGAGGAATGGCATTAAGTATTATAATATGAAGTAAATCATTTATGTGTGACCACATAAAACTTAATTACTGTAAACGTATGGACACTGGAGGGTTTCTACATGTTATGCTAAGTGGCATTGTGTAAATGATAATGTTTGTGGAGGTCTCATGGGGTATGTCTTCTGTTGGGAGGGGGGTTGGGTTGTGATTGGGTCTCCAGTCTCTGGCAGTTGCAAGATAAAGACAGATGGAGCAAAAAGGAACACAGAGTCCTTGAGCTCTCACCACATGTCTGGGCTCCACAGGGGCCTCGGTCACCCCTCTCACAGTCCTTCAGTGTGTATGACCTTCACACACACACACTCTCTCAAGAACTTTAAGTGAATACCTATAACCAACTTTGTTGGGAATATTTTCACTAGCAGAGCCAAAAAAGACTAAACAACAGATCTTGTTGTTTTTAAAATGTAAGTTACAAAGTTACCGTAACAATTTTTGTAGCTTAACTGGCAGAGCATGATGCTCGCTATGCCAAGAGCATCGGTTTGATTCCCAGGAAAAACACAAATAGGGTTGCACTAAAATTTTATAACCAATAAACGTTTCCAGCATAATGCATAAATACAACTTCTGATAAAAGTCCCTTTGCTATTTAGCCTTTGACTATACATAGCTTTTTGAAGTATTAAAATCATTCAGTTATTACAAATCATTGCTGTATGCATATTGTGATATGCACATTTACAATATTTTGATCATTCTGATATATTGTACAGCTCTATCCACAAACTTAAACTGACCAAATATACCTTTACGTAAGTCACTTTGGACAAAAGCATCTATTAAATGCACTGGATAAAAGCATTTATTAAATGCACATGTTTAGATGTAATTTACTCAACTTTTTCTATAGAACTTGGCCGACAACATCATGCCTGCAGCCATGATGATATTCCATGGTGATATTCAGTACAATGGCAATGGCAAGTGGCATATTGCCCAGCCGCTCTGTGTATACCATCACAGCGCCCAGCAGTTTTTGTTTTGTATGTGACACATGTATATACTTAAACACACTCAGGTAAAGTGGCACATTTTGTTCTCATCTGCCCACACTTCCTCTCACAGTAAGGGCAGACAGACACAAACACACGCACATAAACACACTGTCAGCTATACAAAGCCACCTGTCAAGTATGTATCTCCATAACCACTGAAACATACTTTGGCAAACAAGCGCTTTTTATGCAACATTGTCATTTTCAGCCACTTTCAGTCATTTTTAGCTTATAAAATATCATCACTTTCCTGTCTTTCAGAGTCTTTCAGCATCTTGTCTATTAACAAAAATGACCCTGTTAGCTTTTGTGTGGTTAGCTGCCTATTATTACGAGATTTAGTCTCAGACTTTAATGACCACCCACAGTCTGGTCGTTGACTGTCTAATGCATATTGCCCACAAAACTAAAATGTTTTATAAAATCTTAAGTAAACTCTAATCTGGCTTTACACAATCGCTCAGAGATTGTTTGAGGCACTTACAGTAGTTGCAAGTAAACTCTTCCTGTCAACATGGGCAGTTCTTGGCTAGAATATTATGCATTGTGGACCCTTTTCCCTTTCGTTCAAAGGCTTGACTACACAAGACTATGAAGTGATCTGCTTTAGGGACTTTGCACAAGTGGCTGAACAGTAGATATAGCTGCATTGCACAGAGTTTTTTGAGTCTCTCACTGCGGCACAACGACTTTGTCACGATCAGATGAGCTAATTAGCCTCAGGAGCGCAGATTAACGGTGCATGCTGCAGAGGAACTGAGACAAGAGCCAGTGCCATGCAAGTGTAAACAGCTCTAATTAAAAACAGACAATGAAAGACACTAGAGTTCAAACCGGAGAGCAGAGCAAGGCTTTCGCCTGTGATCTTCAAAAACTCGGTGAAAAATTGGTTAAAATTAATTGGATTGAAAGGGGAGCTGATGCCATTATACACATTTGAAGGAGTCTCCTTTTCAATTATTTCCTTTGTTTAAGTTGTGGTCTGACATGCGTTTCGATCCTGAACCTCTTCTTTTCATTTAACAAGAAATTAAAATAACTTGTTCCACCTCTAAAATGACTTTCCTTTTCTGCCAATGTCACCAAACCCTTTTTAACCCCTTACCTCCAACCACCTGTCATATAAAGACCCCTCTTCACAATACAATCACCTCCTGATGGATAGCCCGTGTGTCCACCAAATCATTTTAGCACGAGGCACTCTCCTGAAAATGCACTCTCCTGCCTTTTTATAAAAAAAACAAAGCACTCCTATTGCAAACCACTGAAAAAATACACTGGTCACGGGAAAAAAACACTTTGGTGGACACACCGCCAACTGTACAATCAAAGGCCCGCCCTACAATTTTTCATTAATAATTATCATAATCAGATATATGTTATGGGAGGAAAAATGTGTTGGACACACAGTTTCCTGGACTTTAAATACAAACGTCCATTAAACCAGTTTAAATGTAGCTTTGGTTAGGCACATGTTTTAAAAAGTGAAAATAAGGTAATTTTCTGTTTATACAAACTTTAAATATCCTGCGTAACTTTATTCATTCCTTATATAAATACAGACACCATGTGAAACATTTTCAAAAGAGCAAAATGCATTTTTCAGTGTTTTTTTTCACTATTTGTATGTGCCAGACATTCTTCTAGCCAATGATATTCTTTAAGAATACACACCAGCTATTCTCATTTTAAATCTAGAGTTTGCTACAGCTATTCAGTGCAGGGATATTCTCTACACTCCAAACGAATGGAAATTCAGAGCAACAGCCCTCCTCAGAATATCACAGTTTCAGCAAGATTTCATTATATTATGTCAGCTAAATCCTTTCCATGGATGCCTTAGCAGGTAGTTTTCAGTTCAGTTGCCTTTGAGACAATCCTTATAGGTTAATCCTGCCTTAAAATTAAAACCATAAGTCAACTGTTCAAAAATCACCATTCCACCATTTTCCTATTCTGCACATCATTCTCCTTTTATCTGCTCAGAACTCCATTTGTTTAAACTTGAGAACAGTAGTCCTTGTGGGCAAGCTCGTCTAAACCAGACCAACTCTTTTTATTCACTTTTATGGCCCTATTTATTGTCTAAATTAAAGTTTCGGGCATTAGCGGCTCATTTTACTTTTCTAATGTGGCATATATCTGATTGAAACAGGATATATGTTTTTGGGAGGAAGAGGTAGAGACTCTATTTTATTCTACTGACAATTAATTAGATCATGGAAAGTAAACCAGAATGGACTACACCTCAATTCAGTTTGGCTTGTTTCTGTAGCTGTTTCATATAGAATTATGTTAAAAAATGAAGCATGCATATCTCAGCACACCTCCAGAAGAAGCCTGGTCTGCTTAACCCTCATGCAGATATAATGTCAACAAACAAGCTGGGCTCATAAAAGAGGAGTTAATCTTTTGATCTACAGTACAATGCTTAAGTCTATACACTTCTATACACAGGTCTATACACAAGTCTATACACGTCCTTGCTGTCAGAGAGACCCAGTCCTCATTCAAATTAATTTCTGGAAAGCGGGAAATGTGAGACCATGTGTCACGCAGGTTGACTGCAGTCCTCATGGGCTGGTGGGCGACGGCATTGTGCCGCCCTCAAACTGTTGATCCGAGAGGAACAAAACTCTTGGACTGAAAACAGAACCCTTCATGCATTTACATGCTGTTATTTCTCTTGGCACAAACGTACATGACATGAATACATATTGCATGAACTTAAATAACTTCTGTTCTGTTAAGTCAACCTAACACAGACACAAAGGTTATGGGGGGACAGCAAGTATTGAACACTTCTGAATTTGTCAAGAACCTTAAATGAAATAAGACCCAACAGTATTGATCTAAAGATATTATTAATTTATATGCACTCCTGAGAATCTCCAATTACAAAAATACAAAAAGAAAAATCACATACTTTATCATCTTTAAGAGAGACTTTTTAATAAATAGCTGGTCAACTTTTCTTCTTGCTATATAAATGAGAAAAGCTACAATATTCACAGCTACAGTGTTCCATCAAATTCATGAAGCCACAATACAAATTTGCATCAGTTGTAGTAAAGTATAAGCTTTCTAAACCTACCACATCAGATTATACAGGGGCTTCCAGTTTTCTAATCTGAATATATCATAATTTCAATTTTCAAGCATTCACGTCATTTAATAGAATATTTAGTCTCTGTTCATAAAAAGCTGACATACTGTCACATTAAGGCAAGTCAACTTACTCAGCAGCCATCTCGATAACACCAGAACAAGATTTTCACGTAAACTGACTTGAACTCGTAAACTCGTGAAATTAGACTTGACTTCAGTTAACAACGCAAGCAAGTACAATGTTTAAATGTCTTTCTAAACAGTGCTAAAACAATTTAAACAGCTGCATTCAATAAAGAAGTTTTCCACTTACTGTAAATTGACTAGGCTTTGCGTAATTTCCACGCATTGGTTAAACGTGGTCCAAATGTGGGTGGTACCTTCAAAAGGGGCTGGTTAGATTTAGAAGTGCGCGTGGGGTTAGGCACGTTGTTTATATCTGGCAATAGAGAAAGTCACACAATTTTTATAGTGTCCCATCCCAATATGGAGATTCTCAGCATGCAACTATACCCTTCTCGTTTCTTTTCACATTGTTGAAGTTCATTAGAGAGCTACAAATGAATCATGGTTAGATATGCATATAAGTTTGACTGATTATTTCTTACTTAGTTTACGTTTTAGTCATGACTTGTAAACAATTGACTTGCACTCCATATCAGGGACCTGTTAACATGTTTGTTTATTATATTTGCCTACAACAGTGTTAATATTTAAAAATGTAATTGTACAGTCTTTATAAGACCAATTAGCAGCAAACAGAAAAAAGACTTTGGATTTTATATGGACTGGTGAAAGGTTTAAGAGTTGACTTAGACTCAAATTGACTTGACTCCACCTCAGTGACTTAAAATAAGTCTGGTTACATTAGGCAAGTATCACTGCTTTCTTCTCAAATAGGACAACACGACTCTAATTCCCCAACTCTTACAAATACAATGACATATATATATATATATACGAGTTTTTATATAATAAAATTTATGATAATAAATCATAATTTAAAATTTAAAATTTATGATTGTATATATATATATATATATATATATATATATATATATATTCATTAAGGGTTATTCTGACACTTGCCAATTGGTAAGGACTAATTGCACTCTCATTAACAAAAGAAATCCTGCCACAACTGAAAATCACACCGTGTTGCAATACGGTTTGAGCAAAGATACATAAAATCTCAGATATTCATAGCGGAATGTTAACAAGTGGATTATTGATGAATAGAAGCTGCAGATACAATCAGAGCTTATTATCTGCTCTGTCAAAATCACTCTATTCTTATGGCCCTAATGGAGCTCCGACCCATTGTCCACATCTCGATGCCTGTCCTACTTACATCCTACTCACAAAAAGAGCAGTCCCAACTGAGGGTATTTATAAAAGAAACTGGATGACAGTGAGAATGAATTTATCAGCTTTTCAATCGACCTTGTGTTAGAGGTCATCTTCAAAATGGAGTCTGTCTTGTAGTTCATGGATTCTGTTGAGTGATTTCCTGTTCTCATTTCTGTCTTTCTCTCAAAGGGGCGACCAAAGACATGGGTAAAATGCTGGGGGGTGAGGAGGAAAAAGACCCTGATGCGGAGAGGAAGGAGGAAGAAAGACAGGAAGCCCTTAGACAACAGGAAGAAGAGAGGAAGGCAAAGTATGCAAAAATGGAAGCAGAGAGAGAATCGGTTCGACAAGGCATCAGAGACAAGGTAAACTTCATACCATGAAATGATCATTTACAATAATGACTGGTTTTAATGAAAGGTTTTAAGATGCGCAAACAATACAAATACAAAAACATGCAATTGTTTATGAAACCATGGAATTTTTAAACCTAATTTGACATTATAATGGTGCCATTTTGATCTCTGTGATTTTTGGAAACTGCTCAACATCATTCTGACATCTGAATCAAATTCTGATTCTGTTTTTTATTTGTTGGCCTTTTTAGGGGGTAGACTGCACATTACATTGTGGACAGTTGCAGTTGTGTGGTGTGCTGTGTAGTGGGATGGATTGGCCCTGAGGGGGCATGCTGAGAAGTGGGACTGAAAAAAATAGCAGTCCAGCTCTGGCAAGCACTCTATTATAGAGACTGACGAAACAGAGATTTTAATGTCCCCATGCTGATACAGACATATGGCTTCATCATGATATTCTGCATGATAGTATGATTTTATCATATCAACAACCAGCAAATATTACATAATTACACGCACTGAATAGTGCTAAAATACATTATATGTGGTATATATACCACCACATCATCATTAAGCTTGCAAACAACTGCTGTAATAGAAAGTCAACTGTTCTCAGAAATGGCCAATGAATGTGTCATTCTTGAGTGAAACTGTGAAGGCAAAAGATTAATATAGCTTAAAAATGCCATAAAGTCAACCTTTAAAATAATTACGCTCTTTTACAGGCTTGGCACTTAACAGGTTCATCATGATAATTTACCCTGGTCCACTGAGTCTCACAGCATGTATGCATGACTTCACAAAATGGAGGATGATCTCCTCCGGCATGCTAACCGAGTAAAACAGATATATTATTAATGCAAAGCCAAGTTGAGAGGATAGACGTAAAAAAAAGCCTGTCTTTTTCCTATAAGTCTTCACCCCATTGGACTGCTTTACCACAAGGATTAAAGAAGCATCTTCACCTTCAACACAAAACATGACTGAAATACTAAGGAAAGTCCTTATGTCTAACCCATGCCAGCTGAACCTCAGAGTTTGACAAGCACCTCAAGCAACCCATATAAATAATTCTCAAACTAAACTGTGTGAATATGAGTCCATAACTATATAAGTGACCGAAATAGCATTCCCTGTGGATGGTTTGAGAAAAGCAGGAAATCTACGGTTGGAAGGTCAGCTGCTGTTTACATGAGCAATTTGGTGATTTCACTAGCTGTTGGAGGTAGTAATGATGCATTACTTAAATTATTAGGTGTATTCAGCATTGACTGAGCCTTCCCAATCTGCAAGATTTTCCATATGTAGTCAGCGTGGAGAGAGACAGCATTCAGGAAAAAGAAAAAGACAGCCTTCAAGTCAGATGCTTTCTGCTTTATATAGTTTGCTGAACCTACAACAGTAACGACAGATAACATGATGTTTGTATTAATAAAGATATCTCACAGATGACAACAATGAAGTGCATTTCATATGTTGAGTAGACATTTGTTTCATCATGAGAGTTCATCTGGAGAAGCCAGCTGTCTGCTCTTAAATCGTTGTTATGGTACTTCGATACTCAGCACAGTGACATGGTGTCTGCGTTGTCTAAAATCAGACACAATTTCTAAACAACAAGCGCCAAACATCCATTTGTTTTACAAAACAAATGTTAAAAAATTAAATATAATGTATAAAAGTATTTAGTGACTAAAGAGAAGGCATTTGTCTTGCCCTAAAAATAAAATAATGGAGGTGAGCATTTATGTGAGCAGAAAACAAACAGTAACACTCCCAAGGGCATATTTGCAAACACAGTAGATGGAAATAAACAGTGCCATCATTCATTTAGTCACTCAAGTTATACAGGTTTAAACACAGTGATATATATACACACAGTGCTGCTTGAAAGTTTGTGAACCCTTTAGACATAATTAGGTTTTGTGTAAAAAAAATAGAATAACCTAATCAAATCCAAAACCCAATTTGTGAAGTAGACTTCCAAATAATAGACAATAATTCAGGTCTAGCCACACGATTTCAATTGGATTGGGATCTGGACTTTGACTAGGCCAATCAACAGTGTGAACCTTCTTTCTTTTAAGCCATTCCTTGGTGAATTTACTTGAATGCTTAGGGTTATTGTCTTGTTGCATCACCCATTTTCGGCCCAGCTTCAGCTCTCTGACTGATGGCGGGAGATTCTCTTCAAGAATTTAAAGTTAGGTCTACATGTTTCCCTGAATAATATGGAGTCGCTCTGGCCCAGAGGCAGAAAAGCAGCCCAAGACCTTCACATTTCCACCACCATGCTTCACTGTTGGGAGGAGGTTCTTTTCCAGGAATTCAGTGTTGGCTTTTCTCCAAACATGGCAGCTTTGATTATGACCAAATAAATCCATTTTGCACTCATCTGTCCAAAGAAAGGCTTCTGGTTTGTTCAAATACTCTCTGGCAAAGAAACAGGCAGCTTTCTTCTTTTTTGAGAGCAGAGGCTTCTTTCTAGCAACACTCCCATAAATGTCATGTCTGCTAAATTTTCATCTGATTGTAGATGCATGTGCATTTACCCAAGATGCTGCCAAAGAGCAACTCTCTAGAGGTGTGGGTTGGCCTTTACTTCATTTATTATTTTTCTGATGCTTCTTGATGATAGTTTTGATGGCCGTCCACTTCTAGGCAGAGTCATGCTGAATGCCCTCCATTTGTAGATGATTTGTCTTAAAGTGGATGGATGGAGTTGGAATCTCATGGAAATGGTTTTATAGCCTTCCCCAGACTGATGAACTGTCACCACCTTCTTCCTGATGTCCTCGGATATCTCCTTTCCTCTTGGCATTGTTTGACTCCTTGGCACTACAGTGGTTCGGTTGGTTTCCTCTCTCTTTTAATCAGTGTTGCCTAACCACTTTCCTAAGGATGTCTAATTTAATTGGTTTGCTTAACTGATTAATTAGACACCCAAATGTGTTTCACCTGAATCGGTTACCCACTTGACTTTACCAATGCAGCTTGGGCTTCACTTACTTTTGCACATACAATAATTTAATCTTTCATGTAGTTTTTTGGCTACTCAAAACATTCCCTCCAAACAAACATATGCAATTGATCAGCATACACCTGGCATTTAATTTATAAAAAGCAGGTGATGATAAAATAAGAAAATCATGGTAAAATAATAGAAATCTCTGAACAGCTGAGGGGGTTCACAAACTTTCAAGCAGCACTGTATATATAACAACAAGATTAATACTGTATGAAACAAGGAATCTTGTACTTCATTTTGTAGATTAATCTTTAAGCCGAATTACTGTATCCAGAAGAGCAAAACAGTAGAATGGGCAGGAATTAATGAGCTGTCATTTTGTAGCTTCAGACCCTTTGGGGTGAAACAGAAAAAAACGAACGAATTTGTCATTTAAGCACTTATCTAAGTGGATTTTGCAAATGAGAAACTGTCAGAATCAAATAATTACACTGACTAGCCAGGCGGCAGCCTGCCAAGCTTTAACCAAAGGTACACAGTCAACACCATCCAATTTTTTACAGTGCCCAAATAAACATCCAGGTTATGAAGCAGTCTAAAACTGACCGTAGCGGAAACTTGCCCATGTTTATTCATCTATACGCTAATCAAGAGGATACAGACCATAGTCAGGGCGGACACCATATTCAATTTGACAAAGAGCCTCTGAGGAATGGAAGTATAGTCTGGAAGTATGTTTACCAGGTGGCACTTAAATTGTTTTATTGTGCCTTAAACTTGTATTGTGCCTTAAATTGTTTAGCTTAGTAAACATGCTTATGATTTCATCTGGCACATAATAAAATGAGCAAAAAAAAATCAATCTCAAACCCATTTCTAGAAATCTGAACATGGGTGAAATATTTTAACTTAATGTTCAGAAAATACTTATAGCAACATTCTAACATTGCCATTGAAACCATACTGTTAAAGCTCACTGAAATGTGCATCTTTCTTCAATGTGTTGACAATCTCCATTGACATAGGAAATTAGGGTGGAACATATTGACCGGCTTCTCCCCCTTATATAATAACCAATAGCATTAAGATAATGTTTGGGGATGGGATGCTTCAGATTCTATAGAGCATTTGATTGGTCAGGAAAATCTGATGAGAAAGATTTGCTGCCTTATTATTAAATTTAATCAACTTGAATTAACAAATCATTTCAACTATTTTAAATCATGACTAGTGTAACTTCAACAATTTTTACAGCAAAACCAACATCAACGCCAGTCAAGATTAAAAACAGTTAGTTGAAATGACTTAAATGAAATTCAATGAAATGAAATTCATACTGGTTAAGATGGATTTCAGCAGAGTTACACCTGGGCTCAGGAAATGTAAAAATTGTTGGTAGTATTAGTAATTGCATTCTACTGAAAAATGTGTTGCTGTTTTATCTTTTAGTATGGTATAAAGAAGAAGGAAGAGAAGGAGGCAGAAGCCCAAGCAGCCATGGAGCAGGCATCCGAGGGCAGTTTGACTCGCCCTAAGAAAGCAATCCCAGCTGGCTGTGGGGATGAAGAAGAGGAGGAGGAAAGCATCGTGGACACAGTCATGAAGTTTCTGCCAGGCCCACTTCAAGATATGTTTAATAAAAAGTAACAGTTTCCATGGCGAGTTGCCCTTAAACTGCCATGAAATCTTTTCTGCCCTGCCCATCTCTCGCATTTGTTCTAAAATCTCTGGACTCAAATCGCGTGCCATAACATGTCTTTAACTAAGGCATTCAAACATATGTGACATTTTCAGATTAAAACAGTAAAGCGTGTGCACTAGAAATGTTACATATGCATGCCTACATGTTTCTTTGTTTAAAGACAAATTGAATGCTCATTGAGTCCAGACCTTAGAGCAAATATATTCTCCATGCTTAATTAATTTTGTTTGTAAATAGCTAATGAAAAAACTGTATATGAAACAGATAGCTATATATCAATATATATCAATATACTTATATATACATATATATAGATATATATAAAAATACACAATGACTAAGAGTAAAAGCCATAATTTTATCTTGAAGAGATTTCTTCAGGTCATATTTTGATTGTTGCTCTGTTTTAGAATTTATTGATTAATCCATGTGGAACACACATATTATAGTCTGGATACAGATTCATTTGTTATCCATTCATTTTGCTGGCATACAGTTTCAGCCATCCTGAATTGTAACATTTGTGTCATATTCAGTTGACTAAAAACTGTAATGTGAAAGAGAACGTAAATTTGTTTGATCCTCTAAGCATGCTAACACTATTTTGTTTATCAGTACACTGTTTGCATTTCATTTAATGTAAAATACATTGAAATGTAAGGCAATAACATTTCACTGTCCAAGGGGCACCAGTGTTAAACAGCATATAGGCCCATATGTGTCTCTGTAGTTCTTCCTAACTATAAAATATATGTCCCCCATTATGTTGTTATGCACATACATACCAGGCTTTAGTAACTCGGATTTGATTGATTTTTGTGGAAGCAGATACATTAGCTAACTGGACCGAGGGAAACCATAGAGCTAGATGTTACCATGAATTGACTTGTGCTTTTACAGTACTGAATTAGTACAGAAGTACAGAATTTTAGAGGTAACATCGATCACATACAACCACAATTGGATCAATAGGGCTATAAATAAATATTTAATCTCATCATCTTCACTGCTGTACAGTACATATAATTATTTAGCGTCTACATTTATTTACGTTAACACTCACAATGTGGTTGTGAGCACACATTACGTAAACAGACAGTGCCAATGGTGCAATATTTGTTTCTAAATGAAGATGTCCTGGTTGAATATGGGCAACTCAACCCAGATCAGCAATAACAGACAATCTTCATGATGATATATTCAGCTTATTTGCTAGTGAATGTTAGTGTGCAAATGCTATGTTGTCTTCCTAGTTTCAGTCCAAGAAAATGCTACCAAGCTTAGTAAAAGAAACGTGGAGAAGGATGTTTTGCGGTGTTTCTATTTTTTACTGTAGGGTCAGCACTGGTCATTGTGTCTCTGAATAGAGATCGGCTTTTATTGAGCCATTACGTTAAGCTGCTTCCCTACATAATGATTTAAGGTTTTTATTAGAGCTGTCAAAATTAACGCGTTAACACATGTGAACCTGTTGAAGATGTTTTTTGTGCGAGTTAAATGAGTAAAGAACACTTTTGTGTAATTAAATGTTGCAAAATAATGAGTGGTCAAGCATGCCAAATACACATAGGCCTATTAATTAGTTTTCTCATGTTCTCATGTTATGTGTTAATGCGTTAACTGCAAAAAATATGTGATTTATTACAATTTAATACTTGATTGACAGCACTAGTTATTAAGCTTGCTTGTTTCTTGTTGTTTCTAGCATCAATAAGAAGGAAAACAGTGGGTCTGAATTACTCATTTATGAGAAAATCAGATTTGAAAAGAATCAGATTGTATTACCATTGTCTCTTTTTTATTAAGGTAAAAAAGGAAAAACTTTAAGCTACAGCATGCTTTGATAAGTATGGCTGTATTCTTGTTAGATTGTGTCCAGCTATAATGTCCAGCTACTGTAAACTTCTGTAAACTCTGTTTGCACAGGTCACAAGTCACTCATCAGGAGAAAGTGTTAGTCACAGATCTCATGTGTGTGTAAACTTCATAGGCAAATCTTACGATTCAGAAAATTAATTAGGTATTTGTCTCATTCAGAAATTTTATTGCTTTAAACATTCCAATATTCCAGACATTCCATCTTATCCATGCTGGTCGTCAAGGACTGTAGGGTTAATAAAAATTAAAAAATGTATTTGTTGTCTATAGAAACTGTTAAATAAGCTGGGCTTTGAGAGTACAGCTCTTAATGTAGTTTATAAAAGATTGACGTTTCATAGCACACAGTCAGTGATGTCATAGCTATCTGTCCTGCCAACCACATACCACAAGCAACAAAAAGATATTTATTAAAGTTTATGAAATGAATGTGATTGCAGATTAAAACTGTGTCCTTCTAAAGCTAAAAAACTAGCCAGTTAGCCACACTCAATTTATAAGAAATGTAATTAGCTATCAATCATCCTGGAACCGTGTTTATGAACTTACTGCCACTAGTTACTATTTCTGTGTTGATATGACAACGTCACTTGCACCCATTTGGACAGATGAGATTTGGCTAAAACATTAGCATAACATATACTATCTTTAGCTGAATACATGTGACATTCCATGCAATGTTTGTGAGGGCAAAAAAATCCAAATACAGCAGGAAAATTTCCACTACTAAGATTCAATTCTTTACAGGCAGAGGCCATTTAGGAGCACAAAGTTTGCAGTTAAATGATTTTATACGTGTGTATCTACTGCCCTCAGTTTCACCGAGTGCCCAACTGTGTGATGTGGTGAATTTTCATTCGCTGCACTAATAACTGAAAAACTGCCAGAAGTCCATGATATCATTAATTCGATCATTGTTTTGTTTTATTAAACCAAAGAGTGTTTGTGTAAACGCATTTTGATGTAATTTTAACATTATTTTTAACTTATTTGTATTTTTTTCTACATTTATTTTGACTAGGATTGGCTGTGATCGAAACCTTTGTTCTGAAACATCTAGGTTTTAGGTTTTGTCATTAAGCTAAACAAAGATTCTTAAAACAAAGACTTGGTCTCATGATTTTAATATGTTTAATTAGGCACTGTGTAATGGAAAACATGAATTTTGATGTCATCATCATAACATTCTGATACGCAAATTCCTGATCAACATTTAGGACACATGCATTCAATGTAACTCTCTCTCTCAGATGCTATTGAAGATACTGCCTAACACAGTAACGTTATGAAATATTCCATTGTTGTTATCTGAATGTAAGTGTCTATTGCAGTGTCTATGTGTCTATGTTGTTTCCTCTACCTTGAAAAACTAATTACCTAGTGATTTTTTTGTCTGTAATCTGTTCCTGTCTCCTGGTGGTTGTATTTTGGAAAAATATGTTTCTTATTTGGTGTATTTTTTAAAGTCAAGTCTGTAAATTCTCTCACCCACTTTCCTCTTTCTTTGTTGATTAATTGTATGCATGCATATGATGTGCACTGTATGTGAGGTTGTAACTAATGTTCTTGTGTGTCCTCCATGTTTACTGAGCACTCCACTTGTGAGCCTCACTGCATGCCCGTTATAGACAGATTTAGACTGTAACATTCCTGCCAAATGGAATCACCACACTCACATAATAAAGTGATTTCATATCATTTCTTTATGGTTGTGTGTTCCTGCTTTCTGATTAGACCACAAAATCTCTCAAAAGAGATTTTTAAGATCATCAATGTTTGATTACTGTAAAAACAGACAGATCTGATAACGCTGGAAAACCAATAAGATTTGTGAGTGACCTTGTAACTATATAACTTAGCAAATCCAATATGTACATCGAAAAATGAAATGTATCATATGTGCATTTATCCTTCCTTGTTTTACATTCTTCAGCGGTTGTTCTACATTTTCCGACAAATTTGAAATAAATTCAATAAATATGAAGGGCTCTAAACAGAATAATCTGTCTCATTCCAAGGATAATTGGATCCTCTTTTTCAGGAGATTAAACGTGTAATCCTGTTATAAAAATAATATTGAAGGGCTTCTAAAGAAATGTAAATGATGGTCCTTTCTTAGCAAAGTTTGTTTACCACAACCACAGATACGATGCAGGCATCAGTAAATTTGTACATCCAACACACATATAGTACAATCACAGTGGGTTGCTTTGATTTAAAGATACCTAAAGAAGAATATGATGAATATTAATTTTACGTTTAGGTATTGCAGCCAATCACAGTGCAGAATATACTCTACATACACAGCTGTATCCAATTATTTTCTCCAAAATGCCAGCTCTAGTAATTTTACTGTCTCTTATTTTGTAGCTCCATAATTAGTTCCAAGGGGGAACATAGTGTCCAAGTCTATTGAATTTATCACACACATCAATTATTTAAATATGTGAAATGCTAAATGTTGTCACTTACAAAACCTTTTTTGCTCATCTTCAAATATCAGCTGTTCTAAAAGCTCTGATAAAAGTAAATTAAAAAGCAAGAGTAAGTGTTTCATAATAGCTGTTGGGGTGCCCCATGCATCCCAATGTTTTATATCTAATATGTTTTGTGTAGAAAAAGCAAACCTACACCAATAATTAAACCTAAAGTCATTTTGGACATTTATCTGTTTTTGCACATTAAATTCTTTATAGGTACAAATAGAGATACAAATAGAAAGCAAAAATAAATATTTAAACCTAGAAAAATAAGCATCCAATCACATAACTATGATTATTTCTCAGTTTATATTTCCCAGATATGTGAATGTCAGTAAGTCAGGACACTTATTTGCATTCAATAGAGCCTGAGATTAGATGTAAAGATGTAGATGTAAATGAGGTTGAAGAGGAAAGATTGAGGGGAGAGTCATATCTTACATTCATCAGATCTCCATCGGAATGGCAGCAGGTTGCGAGATAGACTTTTTGGCCCTGGAAATGAGATTCATCCTATGAAAGATAATGAATATTTCTTGGCCTTGTGTTATCGTGACTGACAGCTCCATTGACATGCATTGGGTAAAGAGAGCATGTGACCAGAGATGGAGAAGAAGTGGTTAGAGACCTGTGGCTTTTAGAGGTAGGTGAGAGGATGGCCGTGTCCCAAACTAACACACTCCTACTGGAGATACACATATACACACACACAAGCCCCTACTCCTGCTGGCAGTCACCAACATATATTATAGAATTATGGGACATTTAATTTCAAAGGTTACCCCTGGAGGAGCCTCTCCATTGCAGAATGCTATAAAGAGAGAGATTGAGAGCTATGGAGATTAGAAAAGCTTCACTGGGAGAACCTGTGACCTCAATTAGCAAGTCAGTGTCCTTAGCCATCTTACTGGTACAGAGCAGCAGGGACATACACTCTCAGTTGAAAGCCCAGAACTGATGCAGTAAAAACTGTGCACAAGCCATCAAGAGACATATAAGCAGTAAACAGCATGATATAAAGTCTGTTACCATTGCCTGTCTGTTACCAAGATGATATTGCACTGTTGGGTTTACAGGCTATAGTAGTAGTATCCTGGTATTAACATGCGTTTTGGCAAGCCAGTGGGGCAAGGCTAAATACAGGTGCAAATGGCGTTCAAACCATTTTCTTATGCACTCACTCCAGCTAACATGAGTACTCGAAAACACATGACCCCATCCCATTTATAATGTAAACGCTAATCTATCCAAAGTTTACATCAAAGGACAGAGAAAACAAGGTAGGAGAAACACAGGTGATATTATGCAGGTTATACAGTCATATATGGGGTATGAACAGATAGTATGAGAATAATATTAATAATAAGTGCAAAATTAAAGCTGATTACAGCAGCCTCCTGACGGGCAGTACAAGGGCAGGGGAGCTGCAGCCAACGGTGGCGAGGAAAAAAACTCCAAAAGGAGACAAAACCTAGAGAGAAACCAGGCCCAGCCAGGAGAACCAGTTCTCCTCTGGCAATACTGCTGCATCTCTACAAGCTCGCCAGTGCTTGCACAACTAGACTAAGT
>JAZGTJ010004411.1:0-30997 GCA_036877575.1 Botia almorhae | reverse complement strand
ACATTTCTCTGAAAGGATGAAAGTAAAAACGAGTGAAAACAGAATAAAACAGCTTGTTATTTCTCCATCAGCTTCTGTCATGTTATGTTGTTTCCACTGAGTCCTTCAGATGAGCTAGAAGAGAAATATGAATACAGACACTAGTGTTCCACATCTTCACACTTATGTACAGTTAAAGAAATGTAGCAGATTAAACTGAATAAAACCCAATGCTAAAAAATAATCAACAATTATTTTAAAATACAGTGATGAAAGAAGCTGAAATAACAGATTTATGTCAGTAATATTTGTGTAAGTGTTTAATTCACTTACTCCCAACAGTTTCAGAGAGAAGTCCAGACAGTTTCTCCTCACATCACGCATTAGCAGGTCTCTTGTTTTAGCATCCATGACAATCATAAATCGTTGAGATAATCCTCCAGGTAACTCATGTTTATAACGGGCTACATAATATCGCTGTTTATTGATAAAATCCACCAGACGTACTTTATCCACTCTCTCAGCGTTAATTGACTCCCTACTTGAATGTAGAGATTCTATTACTTTTGTTCCTTCTGAGGACACCATAAAATAAATGTATTTTAATACATTGGTAAATAATCATAATACTAGTACACATATTTAGGTTTTACACAGTGTTATGTTACTATAAATAGATTTGGTGTTTCTTGCCTGTAAACTTAATAACTTCTCCATCTCCACAGTAAACTCCAGCTTTATAAAATGGATTACGCTGTTTTCTTCTTTTCCTCAGAATAAGATCACCTCTCCTCAGCTGTGATATCTGATAGTCAATCATGTTACCCACACCTTTCAAAATGTAGTCGAAATCCTCGTGTCTTTCAGCTTTCAGAAGCCCATTAAATTTCTCAGAAGTTGCCATTATTTACTGCTGTAAAACAGATTATTATAAATACTTTTTTTGTTTTGAAAGTACATTGTTAAATATTAGCAAATAGACAATTGTGATCTCCAAACCACTTACCTTAAACACACACACAAACACACTTTAAAGAGGAGTGTGTCACACAACACAAGAAAACTGCTTATGTATCACACACAGTCACTCACTGTATTTATTTGTTATGTGGCTTTACTGGGTGTTTCCCCGACCAGCTGTGGAATTTACTTTCTGTTTAAACTCTCTCACTTTTTCTGACAACCAGAACTTAAAGTTGAATGATTTATTAGTTAAGAAACTCAGCAAAACTAACAATTCACTTTTCCCACACAGATTTCTAAGATTTGTGTTGTACATTTAATACGTTCTTTTACTGTAATTGTTGCTTTTTCACGGTATGAGTGCAGTTTGTAGAGCTACAGTTGTGGAGTTGAGAAGGATTTCGATGGACGTACCAGCCATGAGCTGAGAGATCTACTGATCTACTGGACAAACAAACATTCTATGATGTTCATAAATTTGGTGTTGCTTTCAAAAAGAAGATCAAAACCTTTCTCACCTGAGACAAAGAGAAAGATTTGCTGAACATTTTCCAGTGAATGACATTTAAATCTGAACAGTCTTTATTGTGTTCTGGGGAGGGTAACAGGTTACTCTGTTTTCATAGTTAAATATTCTGAATGATTCAGTTTTTTCTGCGGTTAAAGGGCTGGTCAGAGAACAGGTTAGTTGTGTTATACTGAAAACATTTAACTAACCCTACAGTAAGACTACAGTAAGTACAGTCATTAAGAGCATGAAGCTGTTCTCTTTATCATTTTGTGTTTCACGAGTAATTTTTATAGGCTTAACTAAATAAATGTTGTGAGCAATTCTGGAGATTTTTCTAGATGTTTCTGACAGGATTTATGCAGTTGATTCAGATGATCAGAGATTATATACTGCTCAGAAATGCACTCATTTATGTGATATGGTTTATTGTGTTGATTCGTTTAAGTGTTGATTGTGTTTAATTCAGTGTTTAATCTCGTGTTGAAGAGATTATGAGGAAATCAGTGTGGAGGAGTTCAACAGAAACACAATCAATGACAGTATTGTTGCTTTATTTAATCTTTCTTCAGCTTGTCGCTTTATTTATGTTTGCTGGTTTCAGCTGGATACACTGTGACTAAATCAATACAACAACGCAGTAAAGTTTAAAGATGTTTATTTGTAAACATGTTTATTTACATGTCGAAATTACACTCATGGTTCAAATAACAAAAGTGAAAATCTGGTGAACACAGACTCTGATGAAAATATTGCTGAACTTCATTCATGTTCTGTCATGTTTTGCTGTTTACATCGAATCCTTCAGTTCAGCTTGAAGAAAACGAGAAATATGAATGAGAAATCGTCTCCGCTTAAAACGGTTTCATACATATTTAACACGTAATGGATGATTTCAATTTACAAATTAAACAATGCAATGCAAAGACAACAGCTAAGAGGACATCAAGAACATGTTTGTTACAGTATTAAATACCAATGAAATATGAGTTTATGTCAATTCACGGTTCTTACCCCCAACAGTCTCAGTGCAAAGTGAAGAGAGTTATTAGTCAGAACATTGTAAGTCTCTTGAGTGTTCATGGCCGTCCTCACTTTGTGAGAGAAGTCTCCAGGAATCCCATGTTTGGGACGGGCTATGTGATACGGCTGGTCTTTGAAGAAACCCTCCAGACCTACTTTACCCACACTGCCGTAGAAATTAAGCGATGCTGATGAAACACTTTTGAATCCCGACTCTTTCTTACTTTTCTTCGCTGAGGGTGCTGTGTGTTACACATATTTAATACATTTCTATTAATAAATATTTGAATACATTTTATTCATGAACTGCTACAAATCATTAGGCTTTATGCATTATTAGGTTACTTAAATACAGGGTTGCTGAAAAGTAACTAGGCATTGAAAATTGGCTATAGAACTTGTAGTATCACTGGAGTTATGATGAAAACAGTGTGTAAATAGATGATAGTAAATAGTATTTTGTATTTCCTGCATTGATTGTACAGTTATCGGCCGCGAGAGGTTCTCAGCCATATCCCAAATGACTCTGTTCAGAGGACTGTACATTCATCCCCGACCATTCGAGGAAACTGCTTGACGCCAATAGTGCTCACGTTGAAATTTAAGGATTTGCTTTCATTTTTATATGTAATAAAGTACATAAACAATTTGTTTCAATAAATGTGTATTAAAAATATGTATTACTAATCTTTAATGCCTAGTTACTTTTCACCCACCCTGTAGATTTCTTACCCTTAAACTCAATAACTTCTCCATCTCCACAGTAAACTCCAACATGATACGACTGACTTTCTGCTGTTTTCCTCAGAATAAGATCACCTCTCCTCAGCTGTGATATCTGATAGTCAATCATGTCACCCACACCTTTCAAAATGTAGTCGAAGTCCTTGTGCTTTTCAGCACTCAGAAGCTCACCGTATTTCCCAAAAGCGGCCATTATTTACTGTTGTAAAACAGATTATTATAAATACTCGTTTTGTTTTGAAAGTACATTGTTGAATATTAGCAAATAGACAATTGTGATCTCCAAACCACTTACCTTAAACATGAACACACCTTCAAAGAAGAGTTTGTAAGAGTTTGTAGTCAAGGAAAGCTGGTTATGAAATTCCAAAAACTTGTTATGGGATTTCAATCACAAACTATTTTAAAGCCGTGCTCCCTAAATTTCATCAACATGTGGCTGTTGCAACGAGAGAGGGGCAATTACACTGGATGCTGGCAATCACACGCTTAATACCCCATGCATAGGGCAGACCACACCCCCATGTGGGCTACTCAGACCTCTGTTATGTCAAACGTGAAAAACTGGTTCTGAAGCAGAACCAGACCAGCATGAGAATCACAGAACTATTTAGAACTGTTTTCAGCAGGTAACAGGAGTTATTTATGGAATGTAATCTGAAAAATGACAATATGTAAAATTAATTACATTTTATGTATCATTTTATTTTTCACATAGAATGTATTTAAATTTATACCATGAAAATGTAAATATAAATATAAATTTTTTATACCATGTTTGCAACGTTTTAAATTCAATAATATTTATTACTTTTGCCATTTCATGTACTAGTTTTTGGCATTATAGGGTTGTTCAGTACACACTGTGTACAAATGTCATGGTAAAGTGGATTTTGTGTAATTGGTTCTGTTTAGACCGAGTGAAAAGAGGTGCTGTGACAGAGTGTATTATTGTATGTGTATTCTAGCTGCTCTTTCATTTTTAAACACAAGAACATTATTGTGACAGTCAGAAACGTGCAGATGACTTTATTAATCATAACAGCAGTTCCAGTGAAACACTGACACTGAACCAGTGAGTTTATTTCTAATTCAACACCTGAATATCACATTTCTCTGAAAGGATGAAAGTAAAAACGAGTGAAAACAGAATAAAACAGCTTGTTATTTCTCCATCAGCTTCTGTCATGTTATGTTGTTTCCACTGAGTTCTTCAGATGAGCTAGAAGAGAAATATGAATACAGACACTAGTGTTCCACATGTTCACACGTATGTACAGTTAAAGAAATGTATCAAATACAATTTACAAGTTAAATAATAATTATACCTAATGCTAGGGATGTACCAGCATTCAGAATATTCAAAACCAAACCGAAACACAGCAATACCCACGTGACGTGAACTCAAAGCGATCACTTACCCCCAACAGTCTCAGTGCAAAGTCCAGACAGTTATTGGTCACGGCATTATACTTTGCTCTGTCTCTTTCTTTAGCATTCATGGCCATCATAACTCTGTGAGAGAAGTCTGGAGGTATCGCATACTTATAACGGGCTACACGATACGGCTGGTCTTTGAAGAAATCCACTAGTCCTACTTTACCCACACTGCCATCAGTATTCGACGATGATGCCACACTTGCAAACAGAGGCGTTTTTTTCTTCTTCTCTGAGGACACTGTAAATAATCATAATACATGAACTAGTATTTAGGTTTTACACAGTGTTATGTTACTATAAATAGACTTGGTGTTTCTTGCCTGTAAACTCAATAACTTCTCCATCTCCACAGTAAACTCCAACATGATAAAACGGATTATACGGTTTGTTTACTTTCCTCAGGAGGAGATCACCTCTCCTCAGCTGTGATATCTGATAGTCAGGCATGTCACCCACACCTTTCAAAATGTAGTCGAAATCCTTCTGCTTTTCAGCCTTTAGAAGCTCACCGTATTTCCCAAAAGTGGCCATCGATTACTGTTGTAAAACAGATGATTATAAATACTCATTTCATTTTGAAAGTTTCCTAATCAATTCTGATGTCCACACCACTTACCTTAAGCACAAACAAGCTTTAAAAGTGTGTTAAGGAGTCAAAGCTGGCGAGGTATCACACAGAGTCACTCACAGTATTTATCTGCTACATCATTTCACAGGGTGTTGCCCCCATCAGCTCTGGAATTTACTTTCTGTTTGAAGATGAACTTTGCCATATTTTGGGATTATAAAAGACATTTTTTACCTTCAGACCAAGATAAGCAAATCAGCTTTTTATTAGGCCAGGATCTCCAGAAAATGATGTTATGATGGTGAGAAATTAAGGAAAAGTTTAAGAGTGTGAACAGATTACATTCATTTGTTTGTTGAATATAATGAAGCTTAAGATGTTTGTGATTTTTCAACACCAGCGCTGGACAGACGAGTCTTCTGGACAAAAGAGCACAACAGTGTGAGATGCAGAAGTGTGGATGAGAGTATGCAAAACATGCCCAAGTTCAGTCTGAGATTTTTGAAATAAACGAAACATGTTTTCACCAAAACACATATGGTGTATAACCGGCTTTATTAAAAACACTAAACCAATATACAGATACTCAACTTAAGAAAGTTTGTTAAAATGTATTTTATTGTGATAAAATGATAAGTCTGATTCACTTCTGTCTCAAAAACACACATTGTCTTAAACGGTAGTCAAATGAACTAGACACACACCTTCTAAACACTTATATCACACATAGATGAAAAGATAGTTTTGTTTAACTGTATGTGCATACAGTGCATAACTGTAACTGCATGTGATTGGTCACATGATGAGTTATTCCTGTTAACAGCTCAGAGATTTCTTCATCTCTCCTCCCTGATTCATTCAAAAATCACTCATCACCATCAGATCTTATCACACACACACACACACACACAGAAGCTCGTGCTGTAGGACTGTGTTATTCAAGAGAGAAATGACTGGCATGTCCACAGACACGCTAGGCTGTCTCTAGAGGACGAAACACTGCAGGTGCTTTTATTTTGTGTGTGTGTGTTGATATCTTCTCTTTCAAGAAACTAAACCCACCACCTGGAACTTTTCCGGTTAAGAATAAAGTCTATTTAAAGAACAGCCAAAACTGGATTCCAGAACAGTCAGAACAGAGAAGTTGTGGAGCTG
Organism: Botia almorhae; assembly: GCA_036877575.1. Taxonomy (NCBI): domain Eukaryota; kingdom Metazoa; phylum Chordata; class Actinopteri; order Cypriniformes; family Botiidae; genus Botia; species Botia almorhae. Next base: position 24,617 of record JAZGTJ010004411.1, on the reverse strand, counting down.
AGAGAAACGAATGCAGAAACATGAGAGGTAACTGATGAAAATACTACAATGAAAATGTTGACCTGCAAGAGCAGCAGATGTCCAGCGTCATGGTACAGCGTCAGAGTGACAGGGAACGCTGGCTAATGTTCTCTGAAAGTTCTTCAAAAATGTTTGTGCAGTAAAACTACTAGAACTGGGTGTTTTAAACAATCCTAGAACTTTTAAATGAAGGTTTTTAGCATTTTGTTACTTAATGGAAACGTTAGGGAAATGTTCTTGCAACCTAAAATTGTTCGCTGGGCAGATGAAGAAGATCAGCATCAGAGAAAGAAAGAGAAACAGACTCTGACTTTTAGTTTTATGAACCGTCACTGACACTGACAGCTCAGTTCACCAGTATAAATTCCTGGGGTCATTTTGAAGCAGCTCTTTCTCCACACTGACCACAACTGGGCCTGTTTTCTCTAGCTGTGACGTCAAAGGAAGTGGGCCAGAGGGATTCTGGGTAAAGGGAGAGATGCCCGAACCACTGTGGAATTTACACAGTTACACGTTCAGATACCACAGACATCAGCTACAATCATTAGGGATGATTGTAGTGACATTTAAAGATGCTGCTGCTGTTCACAGGACAGTCCACTGTGACTGGGCTGAGAAATATTGAATTGGGTTTGTCCAAGAACTGATACAGAGATGGACAGGAAAGCCAGACCCTTAAACCCACATGAGACTGAAGGAAAGGGATTAACACATAGACAAAAACACACAGAAGCCAGTTTAAACTTCTTCTATGTGGCCTCAGACCACAATTTTCAAACACACACACACAAACTTATCTGTCGGCTGACAAATTCTTGTAGATTCTTTAAAATAACCTGCAGCTCATCTGATAATTTCCTTGTCTTTCCGGGAATGTGGTGTTCTAAAGACGTGATTTTACTTTGTAGCTGTATCCGCATACCTCTGCTGCGTATTATGAGTGTGTTCTGTATCGGTGATGAGATGCTGTGTATTGTCTAGATCAATATTTTGGAACAACATGATCAGTAACATTTAGTGTTTTACCCTTTTAAATGTTAGCATTTGCATGTACTGTACACGCTAGCATCTATCTTATTCATAACTCCAAAATGAACATTAAATGATAAACTCATAACAGTTTTATTGTCACTTCAGGTTCATACAATTAAAAGCAGCTACAGCTTCACATTTGTAGCTGTTGTTGAAGTCATTCTTCACACGGGTCATTTCTAACAGTGTGTGGAGACGACACACATCACCTGCAGCTTTGTCATGTGCTGATTTGAACATCATTTTAATACAATTGTACTATTATTGTCGCTTTCAGTTTGAGGTGTGAGTTGCAGAGACCCGCAGCTCTCCAGTGTGACCATCCATTGAGCAGTATTATTCACAAGCATGCAGTTCTGCTCCAGGAGGGCAAACATCTTTTAGAGATGTATTTTTAAAAGTGGTGGGGTGGGTTCGACGGTTTTCCGAATATGAAACATCTGAGGTATTCGAACCCCTGAACTGGGTGTCAGGGTGTAATAACTCACAGATGGACTCTTCTGGACCCACTGGGCCAATCAAACCGGGTCACCCTGAAACACAGAGACTCTTGATCTTACTGGCTGATTTACTCTGATACACAGGAAATGACTGTGGTTACTGTATATATTATATATACTGTACATATGAGCATAGACTGACACATTTCAGTTTATTGAGTAAAATCTACATATATTTAATTTACGTGGAGCTTTTAGGATTTTTAACAGCTAAAACACAAATTTATTCACTAGATTTAGCATTATTATAGTTGTTTATGTTTCCACTGGCGCGTGTTGGGTTAATGAAGGCTTGTGTCAATGCGTTTCTACGGAAACCGCGCGTCACGCTCTCGCGGTGTGTTGTGGGATTGACGCGTCGCTCCGGCGTTGTGCGCGTTTCCGCCGCAGCGGTGAGATTGACATGAGGAGTCACAGGTGCGTCGCAGGTGTGTGACTCGAGTGAATGCTGTGATTTCTGAAGACTGAATCCATGCCATCAGTTACTGTACACTGACACGCGCACTGTCTGATCAATAGCGCGCGTTCATGACATCAAATAATCACAACAACTGATTCACGGTAACAACCGGAGATCACGTGACTGTATTGCTTGTGCGCATGTGTGATTGTAAAGTTGATCTATATAAAGACTCGTAGAGGTTTGTGTGCGTTATTAAACATACATTATATCAAACGTTATTGTGTTGTCACGTGACCTCACTGTAGAAATAAACACAGGTCATGTTTACACTGTATATGCGTGTCATATACTGAAATATGTTGATTCGTCCAGGTGTATTCATGTATCTTTACCTGAAGTCTGAGGAAAACTGAAGAACTGAAAACTGAAGAACTTTGTTTAAAGTTTGGCGTTTTCTGTTGTATTTTGACTCATTTTTATTTAATTAGCATCATTTTTTTCTCTGGTTATTTTGGATGTACTTTTCTCTGTTGTCTGAAAGCAATAGAAAATTAAGAAACAAAGTATACAGACTGCACACAGTTTGGCTGTTGATTCAGGTGATTCAGGTGTGGTGATGTTTGCATGCTTTGTGAGATACAGTAATGAAGGTCCTCATCTGCTGACTCATGAGTGAGTGTGTTTGTCTGCAGGTGTTCCAGTGGAATTCACGTCTCTGTCTTCACTCTGGTTTATGAGACCCACACAAACCCCGATCAGTTCGTCATCTCTATCCAAACAGGGGACACGGAGCAGTTTGTGGGCGGGTACGAGCGGAGCAGAAGTGTGCAGTGAAACAGACTGAGATGATGTGATGGGACAGGTGAGAACTCAGAATCAGGACCACATGCAGATGTGAGATCACGGCGGTTCAGAAGGTGCTAGAAGCACAGCAGTGTGAGTTTCACACACACGAGCTTTCCAGGGACCCGGTCAGACAAGAGGGTGTTTCATGAGCACTGGTGCTTCTCATTATGAGACGAATCAACAAATCATGTTATAGAAAAACATTCATGAGGAAAGTTAACACAGTAACCTGAGAAACTTCAGACACGAGTCAAATCCATGAACACCCTAAAAATCTTTATTATCTCAAGTTCTCTCGTATAAATGAAGGCTCAACCAAATTTACATTCATTTTTCCATCACAAAATGAAGCAGACAGTTGTAATTATCGCTGCGTTTCGCCGCGCACACCTCGTAAACCTTGTTTTTCACACTGCTGTTTTCCTTCATGTCTTCTTGTTTGTGTCGTTTGTGGTTTCTCTTTTATAAAGTGATGATTAGATTGTTTGGAAGACGATGCAATGCGATTTTTCCACAGGTTTGACTTTACGATCAAACTAACACGTACACATTCGACCATCTGAAGTCATTTGGACGCCGGGAGACATTTAAACACACCGTCAGTGTCGCTAACAAAACAAGACTTTGTGTCGTCTTCTTTTTTCAGACAGAAATGCCTGAGCAGTAACGCAGTCCAGACCCCCCCAAACCCCCCCGACCCCCGCTGTACTGCACTAATGCTGACCAGCCTCAAACTTCTCAGCTTCTAACAACAATAAATGGCTGCCACTCAAATGGTCCTGCTCTCCCTCCAGCCCACCCAAAATCTCAGACCTGGCTGTGAACTTGACCCTCATGGCATGAAGTTCTTCAGAAACATGCTGAGGTTGAGGTGCTTGTGTAAGTGAGATCTTTAGAAGGTAAAGGTGGATGAGGGACCAAAGGTGATGTGTGTTTATTATTATGCATGTGAGAACTTGATGACCATCCAGCTTGTCATGGTGTTTCATGTGATTTCAAGAAGCTTCATGCTAGTCTAGATGATTCACCAGATGCTGGTAAACCATATTAATCCAGCTTGGTTTTTGAAATGAAAGGCAAAGATCTTCAGGAAACAGGGTGGTGTTTAAAGGACAGTGTCTTCTCTTAATGAAGGACATAAGGAATGCATCAGCAAAATAAACTGATATTTCAGACAGATATTTGAAAGAAAGGTTTGTTCTTCAGGTACAAACTGTAGCTGTTCTTAAAAGAACTGCAGAAGAACGTTCAGTCAGGAATGCAGAAAAGCATTCATCTCTCTCTCTCCCTCTCCCTCCCTCTCTCTCTCCCTCTCCCTCCCTCTCTCTCTCCCTCTCCCTCTCTCTCTACCTCTCCCTCCCTCCCTCTCTCTCTGTCTCTCTTCGGGTGGCTGACATCTGGCTCGCTCTCAGGAAGTTCAGCCTGGTGTTGGGTTGGGTTTCACATGCAGGTTCTGCGGCTGTTCCAGTTGTTTTACTGACCTACTTTCTGTCAGTGGTGAATGTGTGAGTTATCCGCCGGCTGAACACGGGGCTCATTTTTCCCCTCTCGTGCTCACTCAACATGATATAAATCAGCCAAACAGTGTGTGGAAAGATGAAGCTGTGTGCGAGGTTTCTGTCTCTGTGGATTCACATCCTCCTGCTGTCTTCTCTGGTGTATGATCAGCAGTTGTAATGAACACAGATTGTGTGGAACTACAACAGAACTGCAAGAAGTATTTAAAAAAACTGATAGACCAAACAAAGACCAAAATCTTTATTTGCCTCTGCTTAAATTCTTTATTTTGGTTCATGTACCAGTAACCACAGGTGCTCACCATAGCTCAATATCACAATCCTAAATGATAAAACCTACAGAAGGTTTTTAGGAGACGTGTAAGAATGAAAGTCGTACAGGTTTGGAACGTTAAACCTCTTGATTGGATGATTAAAAGACCAGCTGTGTGTGTTTGTACACAGACTAGCAGATGTGCTCATATGGATCTGATAATGTTAAAATTAATGTCCTTTCCAAACAAACACAAGTGTTGCATCACACGCCTGCGTTCTGTTCCAGTGCTGTGTACTTCATTCTGGTGGATGATACATCATGAGATTCTCAGGAGAGTCTGACGGGCTGTCTGACTTGTACAAACACGTCCAGTCTTTTACTGTAGTATGTAGCATGTTTGAACCATGTAAAACTGTTACGCAAGCGTGTCTGTTCATTCTTACAGAGTGATGCACATGTTATTGGGACGACACGACGAGTGTTCGCAGGCTCTAAAACATGTAGACATGCAGCTGTGGACTGAGCAGGTTACTTTAAAACAGGTGTGACAAGACCAGACTCGACTCGCCATATGCTGGCGGGTATGTTGCCATGGGAACCAGGAAATAATGACAGGAAACAATATGTGTGTTCACTGTTAAGATTAAATCAGATCACGTAATACATTACCTGCTCACGCAAGCTGCTCACCGCTGTCTGCGTTTGTTTGCATCCTCTTTAGGTTTCTGCATCTACGTCCTGCTGGAAAACAGCTTTAACCAGCGCGATCTCCCATTCTGGTCAGGCTGGTCTGGTATACTAGTTTAAGAGAGGTTTTAGCTGTTCATCAGCTGGTCAGGTTGGGAAACCAACTGGCTGACTAGACTAGCTAAACTATCTAAAGATGCTGGAATCTGTTTAACCCTTTCATCCCTGGAACCTTTTGCACTTCCAGCTAAAGGTCAGAGGTCATTTTCCATCCCGGATCAGCCACCAACCCTTTACTTGACCCAAAGTCATATAGCAGAACATCAGAGGTAGAAATAGTTTCCAATCGACTTACACTGTTTAGTGGTTCAAAGATGAAATCAAACCTCAGACTGTACGCCGGACACCGGATGCGTCAGTAACACTGGACAGACTCACAGACGTTCTTATAAATGAGGCGATGGAAACACTTAACAGTCACGCTCTGAGGTCCCGAGGGCATTTGAGTTCACCTGCCTCGTTTCCAGCACTGCAGTGTCAGATGCGTGTTAAATGCGATGGCATGCGTATCCAGTACCGTCGGAACTGAAGTTGTGGAATACCAGCCTGGCCGCAGGTTATTTTAAAAGCACACACATCCACTGCCCAGAAGCTGTTCTCTCAGCGCCGGCCCTCAAGCCTGCAGAGTACAGAGCCAGTGGCATCATGAGCGTGTGAATATGTACATATGATATACATATCTAAAACGTGTCTGTGTCTTGTTTTGTGATTTATTCAGACACTGTCTTTGATTTCCCCCTCGATCTGCAGGTTACACTGGTGCTCTGAACATTGATGTTACAAAAGCTTATAATCTCTTTATCCATCAGCCCTGAACAGACACACGGACAGTCTTCCGGCCTCATCTACTGACTGACAGCAAGTGTGAGAAGAACAGAATGTGTTTATGAGGACAGACAGCTGCATGTGTGACTGGATCACTCTAAATACCAGGAAGTTCAGACACATTCTCCTGCTCTCAGATGCTTTTAGACCATCTTCTGTTTTTCCAGGAAAGATTTTGTGTTGTTTGTCACTCTCTTCTGGTATTTTCTTTGTCTGTTTCTAAGTTTGTATTATGTAAATGTGATTTCTTTAGTTTCACCAAAAAAAAAAACTAATGACAAATTCAAGAATTTATACTTTTTCAGAAGCAAAGTGAGCTGTGCTTGTGAGTGAAAGCATGTTGCCTGGGAGTTGCTATGCAGTTGCTAAGCATTTATTAGTACGTTGTTAGGCTGGAGTCTTTTAGATGGTTACTAGGTTGTTCTTTGGCGGTTGCTATGATTTTCTGGGTGGTTTCTGGCGTTGCTAAGTAATAATTTGGTTCTCATGTCAACAGTCACTTCCTGCCGTCTGTGTGTTAAATCACAAAGAACATCCAGCTGTTCCAGCCGACAGTTTGGACAGTTTGGACAGTGTATCAGTCGTCGTGTGAGAGAGGCGACTTTTGCTCTGGAAAGAATCTCCTGCAGCAAATCACTCTCAATAAATAGTTGCGATTGAGCGACTTCGACTGTTGAATTAAAGAAAGATTGACTGACATCATTTCAAGGATCAGACACCAAATTCTGCAAAGTGCCGGAAACAAAGACGGCCAAAAATGAAAATAAAATAAAAAGCAATTTCTTTCTATAATGTAATATTCCTTTATTTCATTTCCTTTAGTGTTGAACCGTTCCCAGACGGCTCGTGTTTCACAGATTAAACATTTGCACTTTTAAATATCATCGTTAAACGCGCTGACTAATGATGTTAACATGTGATCTTCATTTTAGCTCATTTATTCAAGACGCTGAATGACTTTGTTCTCGCGAACATGAGTATTAACATTCCTACAGCTGCGAGGCAGTCGATTCATTGATAAGGTCAAAAATTAATCACAGGCAAAAACCGGCCCAGTTTACCACCAGAGAACGTTGGCTAATGTTCTTTAAAAGTTCTCTGAAAGTTGTTCATAACTTTCTTGCCATAACGTTAGTAGAACGTTTTTTAATGTTATATATCATATATATCAAAAACATTCCTAAATTGTTAGTGGAACATTTTAAAATTGTTACAGAATTTAAGTTAAGTGAATATTTGCTTAACCAAGCACTAACGTTAATACAACATCTAACAATAGTGAAGATCATTTACAGTGATTATGACCTGTGTCAGTGGGTACAATGGCCACCGCCTGGACACTCCAGATCAGATGAGAAGGTTCTTCAGAAGTTTGAGTGTGAACACATGATGGGCGTTTGATGCAGGTTATCTGGCTGACACTGTCTCCTCACATCACCCATCACAGAAGAGTCCAGTGACCTCTCCGACCCCTCCAGAGTTTCACTGAACACAAGCTTTCCAGGATTAGTCTGTGTGATTTACTGCTGCTCTCTGCTGTCCCCAGGAATGCACAGAGAGACGAATCTGTTTTCTGGCGTTCTTTCACCTGCTCTAAACAGAACCACATGTTGTGAGCGACCACCTCGAGGGTCTCGCCCGCACCACTGAGAGCAGATTGAGGGGCTTCCATTAAACATTCAGTCACAGGAATCAAGTTTTCATGCATAGTTATTCTCTGTGATGACTGACTGGATTACATGATGTTGTTTTCAAAACAACATACAAGAACTTTTGAGATGAATACATTGTTGTCGTTTTTGAACGCAACCAGAAACATCCAGAGATCGGCTGAGGGACTTTTTTATTAGTGTACAACAGTGACATCGAGTGGCTGTTGAAAGAACAGCAAGCTTTTCTCACCCACCGAAATATTTGAGACGTCTCACTTATTTACTTCTAAAATATTCATGTAAGTAAACTGTAGTACATTTGCAAATCTAAACACATTTAAGACATAATTGAGATATCTTTTGAACCTCTAGAGAAGAATTAGCTGCTCATGTTTTATTTTTGCTGTCCAGAAGTAAAAAATGAGATTAAATAATGAAACATTTGAGAAACATGGATATTTGCATCAGCCGTGACTACAGCAGGCTATTTAAAATGCTTCTCTCCACACGTCTCTGCATGTTCCTGTGTTTTCTGGACGGATCGCATCTGTTGTGACTGATATCAGAGCTGGAATCTGATGACTGCTGCCGAGTGTGTAACTGAGCAAAGTGTGTGTTTGATCACAGAACACAGACTGACTGACCATCATTCAGAGTCGGTCTGTGTCTGTGAGAACACACTGTAGCATTAACTCATGTATGATGTATAACAGTCTTGTTTATGTCCGTGTGTTGTGATGTTTTGAGAATGTTTTTATAACGTTCAGCCACTGTGGGCAGAATTTCCACCTAATGTCATCATCAAAATCTGATCTCACTTCTTATTGTACCCCAGAAACTCATATCTATGTCTGTAGTTTACAGTTTTCAACCCTCTTAAAAATAAAGATCCAGTTTTACAGGCTGATGGCCACAATAAAACTGATGATTGAAACATGCTGCTGTTTTAAAACAACCAGAAAGCAACATTATAATCTAAAGATACTGCAAGAGCGAGTGTTTGAAGAGAAATCAGATCCATTCCGGTTCATAAAAGTGTCTGTTTTAATGATGTACAGAATACTGATTGGACGGATTAAATGCTGATGGTACAATCACAGGTCAACAGCCTGAAATAGTTTTAAACAGCAAGAGAATAAATGAAGGATATTTATATCTTTAGTGATTAGTGAATGTTAATCAGTAGTAATAATGAGGTGATTAGTTGATTATAAAAGAGTATTAGAAAATTACAGTCTATATATTCATAACATTTAAGTTTATCTGGTCATGGAAGGCTATTAAAATTATTTGTAGTGGTCATGACAACAGCTCTAGTCATCTCAGTGCAAAATGTTTGGGCTAAGCTAGTTCACCAACTACACACATACATTGGACATTTATATTTATAAACCACTCCGTTTGAATGAAAACAAAAATGCATATAAAACAAATATTCTGTTATTGCAGAGAGCTGATCTGATCTGGTCTGATGTCTCAAGACTCAAAAACACCAGAACTCCTGACAAACCGTCACCATGTAATTGATGAGAGGTCGCATGGCAACAGTTCCCATGGCAATGGAATCTACATTCAAAGTCACAACAATGCTCAGTGTGTCAAACAGACCCCTCTGTGTGCTGGCCATCATGATGTCACCGTGATGTCACTATGATGTCACTTTTTTGCCAACTAGCGCACTTCTCTGAACATTGTCTGCAGGACATTAAAGAAGCCCCTCCTGTCCATCATTCTTCAGATGTCTTCAAAAACAGCGGCTGCATAGCTTTGATTTTAGAGGAACACGAGTCCTGTCATGTGATCTGTGGGCTAGTCTGCAGACAGAGAAGATCTGTTAGCTGACATCATAAGCAATCTGAGCAGTGACTCAATTACATTTGAGGTTTAACAGATGCTGTTAATTAGACAAATCATGAGAGATGTGTGTGTGTGTGTTGTCCTCTTTGGAAACCTTTAACCGAATTATTAAAAAGACAGTGGCAGGTCTCTCTCACACACACACACTCGCAGCTCTTTGAAGCTGTATTAGAGAGATCTTTTCATGGAAACGATGGTGTTTATACTAAGATAATGATATTTACTATAACCCTAAACAACCTCTCACACACACCTGCCGACATCAAGATTTGATGCAGTTTACACACAATGTAGCTGATTTCAGGTTGTGCTGTTCTTGTTCTTGTGAGAACATTTAGTCCTCACACACACACACACACACACACACTGTATTTTGTTTATCTATTGAGCTCTGATCAGAGAATATATTTCAAGCACCTGCAAATGCTTTTCACATCAATTCAAAAGCGCATTTTGAACAGATACACGCTAAACGTATCTACAGAAACCTAAATAAAACCGATTGTTAAAGTAAAAAGCACAGTTTTGAGAATATTTGCTGTTGTTGTGTCAGTAGACAGCCGGTGGTGATTTGTTGGCATCTCAGATTGAGGCTAAATTTATCTTTCTCACCTTTACGTGTGGATTTTGATTGGCTGGCAGCTACTGTGGTCAAGTCAGCAGGAAGTCCCACATACACCCCTCCATAATTCCTGCAGAAAACACAGTCAGAACTCACACCTTCTGTCAGTGGAAAACCAACAAATACTGTGAGCTGGTTTTCTCTCATACTTGCTGTTTCATATTGATTATAATGAACGTGTGAAAACATCTCACCTGCGTTTCTCATCATCTGATGAAGGATCTTCTGTCCTGCAGAGAGAACGAAGGTTCGGTGGTTCTTTTACTCTTACATCAGTGTGTGTGTGTGTGTGTTATACAAGCATCACTGCAGCATCAGCTGTGATGTGTTTCATGCTAATGAACTTCGCTCAGATTTGAGCTCTTTTTTTCTCTGGTCATCTGGAGATGTTGTGGGACACTTTCATTCATGCTCTGACTCAGATTCATAAGTTCTGTTTGTGTTTCTGTAGTTCACTTAATGGATCGTGACATCAGCCACACACGAGATCATGGCTTTGATTCCCAGAAAACACACAAACTGAGAAACTACACAGGACCTGAGATGTACTTCATTCGGTACGTTTGGATTTGTAATAAACAGATAAATCACTTACACATCTTTGACGGTCTCTGCAGGACCTGTAGGAGATCAGAGAAGAAGATCATATTTTTATTACTAAATTATAGTAACGACCATTCAGAAATGCATATAAATGCTACTGTACAAACACATAAACCACTTTAAAGACACAGAAACAATCCAGCTCTGTTAGGAGAGACCGTTCACACTTTTTAAATAAGTCACGAAATATCTCTTTCTATTACTCTGACGCCTGCAGCCTTTGCTTTGACAGAACAAACTCATTCATGTCTGTTTAGACTCTTTGTTTTGCTCACCTATGACAGACTACCACAAGCAGAGCTTCTCTCACGAGCTGTTTCTATGCTTTAAAGGCTACGCTAACAAACCAGGTCAGCTGTTATAGGTCAAGACATGCAGCCAAACAACCATTGTGGCATCTCATTACTGTGAGTCACAGATGAGGTCTCATTAACATCTCACTTGTGTCTCCTGGACAGCAATGAGATTGAATAAGACTTGCTTATCTCACGCTTTCCATATTTTTCACCTTGTGACGATGTGATTTCGCGTGTGGCATATCTTACATTTATTTAGAAGAATTTGATGATAAAAATGTTTGAGTTTATGTTGAGATCTTTTACTTCAGACTTCAGTATATGAGCACCATTTGAGACACTGATGAGATCCAGAGGAGACACATTTGAGATAACTGGCGTCTTATTGTCCAGGAAACATCTGAGATGAAGACAGCTGAAGTTTGCTCTCAGTTGAATCTCGTTGCTCACTCTGCTAAACAGTGCAGAGGGTATAAACATCTATGAATCTTTTGCTTATGGATCTGCTGATGGAAACACACGCTCCTTTATCTGAGTGTATCAGCACAGATCTGACCTGAATACACATTAGACGCATATAACAGCATGTCCACAGCTGTTTCAGAGAGCAGAATCAGTAAATATCTCAGTGGATCTGCAGTCCTCGGCTGTACCTGAATTTAGTAGACACATCTGTCTACTGCTCTGCTTGAGGTTCTGCTGTACGAGGTGCAGAGATCAGATCCTATGAAGGAAATATCCTTAATAGTCCTTTCTACTCATTCATAATTTAACTCCTAGAAATCAGATTACAGGCCTTAAAACCATCAGTCAGCGAGAGAGACACACACACATAAGCAACATTTCCAGTGATATAGAGACAGTGTGGACCTGTGACACACACACACTCACCTCCAGCGGTTGTGCTGGTAGCTGAGGAATTTCCACATCCCATGTTGGCATGAACGCAGCTCGTTGTGTGTGGAGCGCGATGCTTTAGAAGAGAAGAATGCAGAGAAGAACGAGTGAATGAAGGACAGCTCTGGTGTGATGCATGAGCTCACTGGAACGCTTTCCAACACAGCCTTGATCATTCTGCACAGAGAGAGAGAGAGAGAGAGAGATGCTCAACCCTCACGTGATTCGCTGCTCTCCTCCACCCTGACAGGGTTGCCATGGAAACATGAAGGGGGCGGGGCTTTGGCCAGCCTCCAGCTTTTACAGGATGAAATAACCGAGTTTGCAGAAACCCAAACAAGCGCTTGACGTTTGTCCAGTCAAGGTAGAAAACTAAAGTAAATATTATTTACTAAAAATCATTTTTAAACCCATTAAGTTTTCTGTGGGATATAAAAGACTTTCTGCATGATCTTCATAATGACTGTATTTGTTGTGCTCCAAAAACATAAATGTGACCTGTGACTAATATTTAGAAATTTCCTACGTCACAGAAAAGCTTTGTTTGATGAACGGACAAAATGTGGGTTAGTGCAGGTTTAAATGACATACTGTACTGTTATTGTACAAATGTGTGTGTTTTTAATAAGCTCTAAAACCTTTAAGCCTTGACCACATCGTAATTCAACATAGTCATCTTGCTCTGACTGAGTAAATCGATATTTTTTCCCCTAACCTTCCTAAATGTAAACAAACTGCACACATGTAAATAAAACGCGGTTTATTTACGGTAACTCAATACATTAATGACGTAGTCTCGTGTGAAAATAATAAGGACTACATTTCCCGTCGTACAACAGAAGTTCTTCCGGCTCGTGTTGGGCAGCTGCATGCTGGGAACTGTAGTCCTCTTTCTTCTATTCCCAGCTACCGTCTGCTACGTGAAGATGCCGGCTGTGCACCACAAGTTACTGCTCGAAGATGCCCTGCAGGACAGTCCGCAGGTAAACATGTCTGCATTGCAGCTTCGCTGGCTGTCGGTACGTTGTCGTGAGTTTTTATATGCGTCTTCTTCAGGAATGTCCTGATGCGGCTGTCTGGACGCGCGTTGTGTTGTTGATCGCAGGGCGTTTGCGTGCGTTCATCTGAATTAAACATGATTCTGCTTCAGTTTACAATAAATGAAGCGCATGTCTGCGCGACGAATCACAACATCTCGTGTAGTTTGTGTTTGGTTATGTTATTGTATGTGTAGTTTGTTATTGGACTCGAGCCAAAGGCTACAGACGCGTCCTGCGCGTATGTCGATGTACGCTTCTAAACATGACAGAGACGCGCGTCAGACACACGCGCATCTGATGTCGCGTCTTTAATCCGTATTCACTTCGCTTTGAACTCTATATAGTGTGACAGTGGATGTGGAGTGCTGTTACAAATGGAGGGCCTGTATGGATAGTGATGGGTGTTGAGTTAATCTGACCTGATCTGATCCGAGACATCAGATCTGAGACACCAATACCACATCAGACATATCAGCATCAGATCATAGACATCACTGCCAGATAAAGTCAGCAGCCCGATCAGACACAATAAACATCATTATCAGACCAGCAGTTTAGAAACATTAAGAACATATTTAAATAAAAACAACAGCATCAGATCTGATGCATGTCATGTACAGATCAGACACATCGTCAGTATGAGTCACACATACTGTTGTTATTTACCAGCTTTGGGTAATTATTTGCTGATGAGAAAATCATGTTTCGACCTGATTTGCATGTTATTTATACATTATTTAGAATTGAAGAATCTCCTCCTTATTCTTGTGGTATTTTAGGTTAACTAATGATTTACTTCAGAAGCATGAGTCATATCCCATGATGCTTTGTGTCAGGTTTTCTGGATAGGAGCTCAGAGGCCTCCGCCCTGTAGATCGTATTGTTTGCTTTAGAAACACACCCAGGAGTCCGACCTGATCTCTGACTGTACACACCTGCAGATACACCCAGCATGCTTCAAATAGCCCAAGCGTTTTATTGGGTTTCTTTAGATAAAAATAGCTGCGGATCACAGCGCCGTGTGTTTGTGTTTCTCATCCCAGACGCGCTCTTTGCTCAGTGTCTTTGAGGAAGATGCGGGGACGCTCACAAACTACACAAACCAGCTGCTCCAGTCAATGCAAAGAGTGTTTGGAGCGCAGGTACACACACACACACACACACACACACACACACGCACGATTCACATGGACTTGTATTGCTCCCAAAGGCAACAAGATAAGTTTATATTATACAAACAATAAGTATAATGTGTATAAAATTAACACTAAACCCTTTGTCATACAAAAATAAGGATTATTGTTTTTCTTTTATCTGCTCAACTGCGCCTTCAGTTTACATCATCAATATTTACTGTCCTTAGCAAAAGACAGCAAAACCACTGACCACATATATTTCCTGTGTGTGTGTGTGTGTGTGTGTGCGCAGAATGAAATGGCTTTGGCGACAGAACAGCTTTCTAAGCAGCTCTTAGAGTACGAGAAGCAGGTAATACGGTTTTACTTCCTCTTTAAGACAGACCGTTTGTGTGTGTGTGTGTGTGAATCAGATGGACAGTGTGTTACTGATGAATGTGATGGTTTGTGGTTCTGCAGGACTTTGCACTGTCTAAAGGTGATGAGGAGGTCATCAACACACTGCAACAGTTCGCCAAAAGCGTAGAGGAGGTGAGAAAGACCCCTGCAGAGGAGTGTGTGTGTGTGGGGGGGGGTCTCTCGGTTGGAATGAGAGGTTTAGTCTTGTGGCAGGTGTTGTGGGTTGGTCCTCATGTGGGGGGCAGGATCACGTGATCACATGACCTCCGGGAAGGTCACATGACCTGTAGCATGTTGGCAGAGTGATTTCACTCATTCAGCTGATCATGTTCTGTCTGTCTGCCTCATGTACTGCAGAATGTGGGTTTTAGATGACATAATAAAATATATGTTGTTTTAAAGGCAACATTTGATAGAGCTGTGACTAATTAACATGTTGTGACATGTTTCTTGTTTATTTGTAATCGTATCTGTCAGAATACATCACTTCAGTTTAAATCTCTCTCTCTCTCTTTTCATAGCTGAACGCTCTGCATGCTGAACTGGCCAATCAGATTGCAGAGAAGATGGTGTTTCCTATGGTGCAATTTAGAGAGAAGGACCTTACAGGTACAACAGAAGCTCATCCTCATCTTCCTCACTTTCTTAGTATTTATGTCTGATCTGACTTGAGATCTGACCTGAGATCTGACCTGAGATCTGACCTGAGATCTGACCTGAGATCTGAATCTGAGATCTGAATCTGAGATCTGAATCTGAGATCTGACCTGAGATCTGAATCTGAGATCTGAATCTGAGATCTGAATCTGAGATCTGAATCTGAGATCTGAATCTGAGATCTGAATCTGAGATCTGACCTGTGATCTGACCTGAGACCTGAACTGAGATCTGTGTGTTTTTCAGAGATCAGCACACTGAAGGAGATATTTGGCATTGCTAGTGATGGTATGAAATAAATAATATCACTTTATTATGATAATGTGATAATGTTATTCAGTGATTAATCACATGTCTGTCTTATCAGAGCATGAAGCTGCAATGGTGAAATACAGTCGTTTACCTAAAAAGAGAGAAAACGAAAAGGTCAATGTTTATCTGTTTATGTTAATGTGATATATGAATCTGACCAATCAGAATGCAGTACTGAGCGATTCTGCGTGTGTGTTTGCGTGTGTGTGACAGATGAAAGCAGAGGTGGTGAGGGAGGTGGCGTATTCCCGCAGGAAGCAGCATCAGGCAGCTATGCAGTATTACTGCGCTCTGAACGCGCTGCAGTACAGGAAGAGAGTGGCCATGCTGGAACCCATGCTGGGCTACACACACGCTCAGGTCAGACCTCTCTCAAATCTGATTGGTTGAGCCAATGATTATTATACAATAACAATTGTGTTTGATTTTCTGCAGATCAATTTCTTTAAGAAAGGCATGGAGCTGGTTTCAAAGAAGATGGACAGTTTTCTGACCTCAGTTTCCAATATGAATCAGAGGTAAAATAAAGATGCACAAAATGTATTTGTCACAAACATTTGAATGTACTTCTCCCAGCACAGAAACTGTCTGTCTGTCTGTCTGTCTGTCTGTCTGTCTGTCTCTGTCTGTCTCTCAGTATTGAGTCTCAGCTGGAGGTGGAGGCAGAGAACATGCGCTCGTCTCAGAGAGAGCTCCTCTCAGTGGATGATGTGGTCTATATGCCAGATTATGATCCAGCCCCCGTGAACCGAGCGCTCATCCAGAAAGCGGGTTACCTCAACATCAGGAAGTATGAATCACTTTATCTTTCTGTTTACACCCCGTCTTCACCCGACGTGACAGATGAGGTTTCACAACGGGTTAAGTCTGTTCACACTGGGTCAGATTTAAACTGGATTGATAGAATGAGTAATGCAACAGTAAAATGTAACACACTGCTTTTGTTCAGTGTGGACAGGAAAACAAATATTGTAGTTCTCAAATGATGTTAGTAGTTTAAAGGTAGGCTGGGCAATTTTAGAGAAGTTAGCAATAGCAAGCTAACTTTGAAACATAAGATTCTTAAGAGCCTTTTATTCTTAGTGTTTTTCAAAGCCACGCCTCCTCCAACTCATGAACACAGTTTGACAGGCAAGTGGAACATCCATTTGGACCGAATGCAATGATTGGTCGAACATTTTATGGGGTCTTCTACAGATAATAAATGTATTTATATTAGTATACTTATTCCACTTATTGATGGCTGTCAGGATGTGAAGAGACAAAAAATATTTCTGGAAAAAAATGGCTTAATGTTTTGACCTCTGTCTGTGTGTCTGTGTGTCTGTCTGTGTGTGTCTGTCTCTTTCCTGCAGTAAAACAGGTCTGGTGACGACGGCGTGGGATCGCTTGTTCTTCTTCACTCAGGGTGGGAATCTGATGTGTCAGCCGCGGGGGGCTGTGGCTGGTGGGATGATCATGGATCTGGACAACAGCTCTGTCATGGCTGTGGAGTGTGAAGACCGTCGCTACTGCTTTCAGATCACCTCACCTGATGGCAAAACGTGTGTGTGTGTTTGTGTGTCTGTGTGTCTGTGTGTTTGTGTGTCTGTGTGTTTGTGTGTCTGTGTTTCTGTGTGTTTGTGTTTTTGTGTGGTTGTGTGTCTGTGTCTGTGTTTGTGTGTCTGTGTTTGTGTGTCTGTGTTTGTGTGTCTGTGTTTGTGTGTTTGAGGTTTTTGTTTTCTGTAACTGTGTTTTTTTGTGCTGTTTTGAAGGTCTTTGATTCTTCAAGCAGAAAGCAGAAAGGAATATGAAGAGGTATTTAACACACTTCAGTCAAATGTGTTCAAACATAAAAGTTTCACATCTGTTTTTTTGTGTTCATCTCTGTTCTTTGTCTTCTCAGTGGATTTGCACCCTCAACAACATATCAAGACAGATTTATCTGACCGACAACCCTGAGGTATGTGTGCAGAAACGAAACCATCTGCCTGTCCATTCATCCATTATTCTAAACCACAGATAGAGTCCCACTATAGCAGTCATTCTGATCTGGGATCTGTTCTTTCTGCAGGCTGTGGCCATCAGGTTGCACCAGACTGCTCTTCAGGCTGTGACGCCCATCACCAGCTTTGAGAAGAGACCTGAAGGTTCTCCAAACCCTGACCGGTACTTACATTTCATTTATGAGCTTAACAATCACCTTTACCAGGTTAACCTGGTTAACAAGACCTTAAAAAAGAAAGATGGAAAAGAAATCGAGCCTCATGCTTCTCTCTCGTCAGCAGAGCGAAACCTGGAGCTGTTGCTCCTGTGAAGACTCAGAAACCCCCTGCAGCCTGTCAGCCCGAAGATCTCATCGCCCCTGGAACCCCAATCCAGTTTGACATTGTGCTGCCCGCGTCTGAGTTCATGGACCAGAACCGAGCTGGACCGAGGTCAGAGGTCAAACAAACATATCACCCTTTATCTGATGTCATTGTTTTGACTATTTAATGCATGTAATAGTCCATAACAAAACTCTTAAACAGTCTTTATTAAACAGTAAGTGTGTTATATAGTTTATGATTTTACACCGTGTTTATAATTGTATGATCTGTTTATAGCTTTTACACTTTCATTACCCATAATTCTGTTCAGGTGTTGTCGACATTAATGGTGTTTCCTTCCTGTTTTTCACATGACAGACGCACAAACCCCTTCGGTGAAACTGAGGACGATGAGAATGGTTCAGACACACACGGTGAGACAAAATGTTCCTGACAGGTTTCATAGATGAGTGCATGTGTTACAGTTCCACGGTACCGTCTGAAAGAACCTCACAGAGCTGGTTCTTGTATCCACACGGCAGATTCGCTGCTTCAGCAGGTGTTTGCTGTTCGCTTTCTCGGCTCTATGGCCGTCCGGGCGGGTCACACACAGGAAGTGATCTATGAAGCCATGAGGCAGGTTCTGGCCGCACGTGCCATCCACAACATCTTCAAAACCACTGAGTCTCACATGATGGTTACGAGCACCTGCATCAGGTGCGTCTGTGCTCCCCAAACACCAGACATTTCTCCACATCGTTTGTCTTGTAGGTTTTTACCAGATAATTCTGGTGTGTTTAAGTGTCTTTCTGATTCTGTTGACAGATTGATTGATCCACAGACTCAAGTCACCAAAATCAGTGTAAGTCATTTATTAATAAATCATTTTAAAGCTGTATACCATAATGTTTTTGGGGTCAGAAATGAACAAAAATTACAAAAGCTCATTTAAAGTCTTGTCAATTTAAACTTATTATGTAAAATAGATAAATCACCAAACAGTTTAAAACAAAAATATGTTACATTATTAAGTTATTTGAGGCAACTTTTTGATACTTTAATGGAAGAACTCTGTTGAATGTTTTCGTGTGGAGTTTTGTCGTTACACAGCTGCTTGTTGGGGACGATGGCTTGAAAAGCAGAGCCGTTTCATTTCTCCTCAGCACTTAAACTGCATCTTTTCAGTTCCAGCTGCAGGACGTGACACAGTTTGCAGCCCATCAGGAGAACAGCAGGCTGATGGGCTTCGTGCTGGAGGGGAGAGACTCCGCTGATGGAGAAGCATCTTACAGTGTCTTTGTGTTTGAGAGCAACACTGAGGGAGAGAAGGTGCGTCTGCAGAACATTATCTCGTAATAATGCTCATATCTCACCTTCAGTATCAGAGTAACACGTGGAGTTTGTGCTGTTTCCTCACAGATCTGCTACACAATAAACCTGGGGAAGGAGATCTCAGAGGCCAGGAAGGTACAGTGATAAAACAATGTCTGTCATGTGACATTTCCAGCCAATGGGAAACAGTGAGGGGCGGGTCTTGATTTTATCCCCTTTAATTTGATTGGATGAAAACAGGTTAAGTTGTAAAATTGTTTCCGGTCATCTACATTGAAAATGAATTCCTTTGATGACAGCAGTGTGTCATGAAGGGCGAGAGAAATTCACACGATTAAAAAACGCTGTTCATTTCTGAATATTCAGAGATGAGGATCAAGATTTATTCTGCTTGTGAAGTGAGGTTTAATGTGCAAACAGCTTTAGTGATGTCAGCAAGAATAGAAATTACACGACATTTAAAAAGATTTTAAAAACATTTTATCTTTAGAAAAACATGCACTGTACAAAACTCTGAAATAAGACCAGTGTCATGTATTAATAAAGTTGAACTATATTCCTTTAGATTTCATGTTGACCTCATTTGAGCAGCTGCTTCATCCCTCTGTGTGTGTGTGTGCGTGCGTGTGTGTGTGTGTTTCCGGTTGTGCGCGTGTGTGCGTGTCTGTGTGTGCGTGTGCGTGTGTGTGTCTGTGTGTGTGTGTGTGTGTGTGTCTGTGTGTGTGTCTGTGTGTGTGTGTGTGTGTGTCTGTGTGTGTGTTTGTGTGTGTGTGTGTGTGTGTGTGTGTGTGTGTTTCAGGACCCTGAAGCTTTGGCTCAGCTGATGAAGTCGATGCCGCTCACAACTGATGGGAAGTTTTTACTGCTGGAGAACGAGACGGGAGACGCAGCAGACGGATGCAGAGATGATGATCTGGAGTCAGAGGCCTGATCTCAGATCAGACACACACACACACACACACACTCATTTCCTGCTGCTGGTTCCTCCTGTCCTCTTTCTCTGTGTTGAGCAGATCTCCAAACAGCCCACATGAAGGAAAAACAAGTGTAGAATCAACTGTGTCCATTTTTCACCTGTAAGTCAGGCGTGGGTTTACATGATAAAGAGTTTACATGAAAATGACCCTCAGGTCAGAGAAAGACTTTTGTAAGGAGTTCACAGTCTCTTCACACAAAGCTATCGATCGTCTTAGAACACTAAACATAGCAGCCCACAAATCTCGTGCTGTTTTAAGATACTTCCATGATGTTGTTTGTTTTGTGTAATGGCAGAAAGTCGTGTTTATATGACACGAGTGAGTCGGAAGGTTTATTTCTGTGTTAACTAGTTCTGGAAACACTTTACAATAAGGTTCCATTCGTTAACGTTAGTTAATGCATTAACTATGAACATCATATGTTTACAGCGTTTATTAATCTTTAATTCATCCTTCATCCATGTTAGTTCATTGTGCATTAACAGATAAAACGTTTGATTTGAAATGTATAATGATGTAAATGTTAATATTAACGCTTTAATAAATGTTGTAGTATTCATTGTTAGTTGCTGTAACTAATGTAATTAACTAGTGTTAACAAACGAAACCTTATCAGAAAGTGTTGACGTGTTTCTTGAAGAAAACTGTTTGTCGGTGTGACTCGCTTCAGTTTGCGTTTCAGTATGAGTGACATTTATGTGTGTACAAGAGAGACACGAGGATCTGATTTCTCACTGTACACAAGCGTAACACTCGTTCCATGTGCACCTTCTGCAACGTTTTACTGATGTTGTTGTGATGTTTCGCCAGTTTTCAGAGATCATACACAGCGACTCTGAATCCCACTTTACATACTCGTGTTTTATGAAGTTATGAAGAGTTGAAAATAATAATCGACACTGCGCTGATGATGTTTGAAGCAGCATGCGCTAATACTCACAGTTCATCTTGCTATAGAGACGTGTTCTTCCTGCAGCTGGTTTTAAAGGTTTAATAATGAGTTTTAAGATGTTGCTCGATGCTAACACACAGCATGCAGTGAAAGACGTGGTGATATTGTTTCATAGCAGTATGATTTAATACTGGTGTAGCACACGCAGAAATATGCACTTTTCCACTACCAACAAAGTATGTACTTGTTTCGAAGTGTGCAAATTGGGATTCAGTTTGAAAATATTTCCGCTTCTGTTTTTGATGCTCATTGTTGAAACGTTAGTTTTTCAGCACTACATATTAAAACATAGAAAAGCTGTTTTTGTTTTGAGAGGTTAACGCACTTAAAGCATAAAATACAGTCAAGAGAAATTACACATAAAAATAGGAAACTAGAACATTCTCTACAGATCAGCTAATAACAATCTCTGCCCTAGTTTTGCTTTATGTTTGCTAGATGTAGTTTATGAAAAATTAATTTTCTCAGGGCGAGTAATTAATGGAGCGAAATCGAGCTCATTTTCATTCACCGTTTAAATGTCTCTTCGTTTTTCAGACCACTTTATTTTAATTGCAGGTACGTTTATAACGTTTGTGTTTTGCTTTTCCTCAGTATTTATCTAAACAGCTGCATCTCTCTCACATAAAACACTCAAGTCATGATTTATGTAATTGAACTTATCAACTGAAGTTGTTGGTTTATAGTGATTTGACATGATGAGAGATTTGTTTCGCTCATGTAAACCTCTGAATACGCCTCTGTCTGATGTTTAATCTGCAGTGATCTTACGCATGAGAAAATAAAACCATTAACACACAAACAGCGGCTGTTTCTGCCCATGTAACATGCGCCTCTCTCTCTCTCTCTCTCTCTCTCATTCTCACTTCAGAATGTAAGTTCTTTAATAAAGCTTTGTGACTTTCTAATTTCATTTCAGAGTCGTAACAGATCTCACACCAATGACAATATAAAATATTTATTTTACACAGTTATTTACATAACATTAACATCCTGTAAATCAACACAAATTCTGCCGAAGAAATTGATGTGGACTCGTAACAAAAGTCACAAGGATAAACCTTGTGTCTTATAAACTTTGTGTCTGATAAACTTTGTGTCTGATAAACCTTGAGTCTGATAAACCTTGAGTCTGATAAACCTTGTGTCTGATAAACCTTGAGTCTGATAAGCCCTGTGCCCGAGCCGCTCACCTCTGTACAGGAAGCTGGACTGGAGCTGACGCAGTGCCCCCTGCTGGATACAAACAACTCGAACGACAGATAAATATTGTTGGGGGATGGTAATAAAAAAATAACACCACAGCACAGAAAACAGTTCTTGTCCAAAAATAAGCATATGCAGATTTTTTTGTTCCCTGGTGTGAAAGATGAAAGTGACCTATTTGTCAGATATAGTAACCCATACCTGAAATGTGACCTCTGCATTTAACCCATCACTGGTGAGGAGTGAACACACACTGCAGGTCATGAACACACACACACACACCCCTGGAGCAGTGGGCAGCACATTACTGCGCCCGGAGCGCAATTGGGGGTTAGGTGTCTTGCTCAAGGGCACTTCAGTTACAACCCTCTAGTGCTGGAATCAAACCAGCAACCTTCTGATTACAAGCCCAACTCACTAACCAGTAGGCCACAACTGCCCCTCCCCCCCCCTTTTTTTAAGAGTAATTGGTAACATGTACTTGCTCAATTACTCATTGGTTAAAAATAGTTTTAAAACGTTTCAGATTGTCTCTTGAATAAGGTGTGTGTTGTGTGACCTGAAGGTGGCTCTGTTGAGGTATTCTGCATGCATGCAGTGACGCGTTCAGATCACTGCTGCTGCCACTCAGCTTGTGTGTGAACTCACTCCAGGACACAGAAGAATCAACCCTGAATGACCTCACAAACTGCAGCGTCTCGAAACTGACCAGAGCGACCTGCACCCTTCACCAGAGCTGAGAGAGCGAGAGACATTACACCTTCACCAGAGCTGAGAGAGAGAGAGAGAGAGACATTACACATTCACCAGAGCTGAGAGAGAGAAACCACTTATAACTCTTTCAATTCCAGTTTGAAAATGAGAGGCTCAAAGTCAAACAGTTAAACTCAGAAAGTTATAATTAATGGAAAATACTGAAAAATGACCTGCAAGTTCCTGCGCAAGATATTATGATACAAAATACAAAAGCCAACAAAATCAAACAACCTGTGTACACTTACAGTATAACAAATCTGAAAACATCATAGACTAAACAGACATAACCCGAAATTAAACACACAAATGGTGACCTTAAACATGACCTCAAACATGACCTCAAACACCTCAAACATGAGCTCAAACACCTCAAACATGACCTTAAATACTTCAAACATAAACTCAAATATGAGCTCAAACATGAGCTCAAACATGACCTCAAATATAACATCAAACATGACCTCAAATATGACCTCAAACATGAGCTTAAATACCTCAAAAATGACCACAAACACCTCAAACATGACCACAAACACCTCAAACATGAGCTCAATCACCTCAAACATGACCACAAACACGACCTCAAACATGACCTCAAAAATAACCTCAAACATGACCTCAAATACCTCAAACATGAACTCAAATATGACATCAAACATAAGCTCAAACACCTCAAACATGAGCTCAAACACCTGAAACATGACCTCAAATATATCCTCAAACATGACCTCAAATACCTCAAACATGAACTTAAATATGACCTCAAACATGAGCTCAAACATGACCTCAAATATATCCTCAAACATGACCTCAAATAACTCAAACATGAACTCAAATATAACCTCAAACATGACCTCAAATACCTTAAACATGAACTCAAATATGACCTCAAACATGAGCTCAAACACAAGCTCAAACATGACCTCAAATATAACCTCAAACATGAACTCAAATATGACCTCAAACATGAGCTCAAACACCTCAAACATGAACTCAAATATGACCTCAAACATGAGCTCAAACACGAGCTCAAACATGACCTCAAATATAACCTCAAACATGACCTCAAATATAACCTCAAACATGAACTCAAATATGACCTTAAACATGACCTCAAATACCTCAAACATGACCTCAAATACCTCAAACATGATCTCACATACCTCAAACATGACCTCAAACATGACCACAAACACTTCAAACATGAGCTCAAACACCTCAAACATGACCTCAAATTTAACCTCAAACATGACCTCAAACATGACCACAAACACCTCAAACATGACCACAAACACGACCTCAAACATGAACTCAAACATGAGCTTAAACACGACCTCAAATATAACCTCAAATACCTCAAACATGAACTCAAATATGAGCTCAAACAGCTTTCCTGTAGCTCAGTGGTTAGAGCATGGCGTTAACAACGCTAAGGTCATGGGTTCGATCCCAGGGATTGCACATACTCAATGTATAGTGATCAATGTG
>JAZGTJ010004410.1:0-31001 GCA_036877575.1 Botia almorhae | reverse complement strand
TGTGTTCTGTGTACATTTATCATACATGTAAAGCTGCTTTGTAACAATGTCCTTTTGTGAAAAGCGCTATACAAATAAAGTTGAATTGAATTGAATTGAAGTAGCTCTCGGTTTTAAAAAGGTTGGTGACCCCTGACCTAGACTATGCTGATGACACCCAGCTCTACCTCTCTTTCCACCCTGATGATCCTACGGTACAGACTCACATCTCAGCCTGCCTGATGGACATATCATGTTGGATAAAGGACCATCAGCTTCAACTCAACATTGCTAAAACAGAAATGCTTGCGGTTTCCCTCAGCCCATCTCTTCATCACAACTTCTCAATCCGGATTGATGGGGAAACCATTACTTCATCCAAGATGGCCTTGGAGTAATGATTAATGATCAACTGAGCTTCTCTGACCACATCTCTAGAACCGCTTGTTTCTACAACATCAGAAAGGTCATACCCTTCCTATCGGAACATGCAGCACAACTCCTCGTTCAAGCTCTCGTTCTCTCCAGACTGCTACTGCAATGCTCTCCTCACAGGGCTTTCGGCTTGTACTATCAAGCCCCTGCAGTTGATTCAAAACGCAGCAGCTATAGTGGTCTTTAAAGAGTGAATTGGATGACACTGCTGTTAATCCAGTTGCACTGGCTGCCAGTAGCTGCTCGCATCGGATTCAAGGCTCTGATGTTCGCATTTAAAGTGACTACTGGATCCGCACCTCCTTAACCGCTCTTACTACTTCACACTTATGTGCCCACCAGAAACTTCAGTTCAGCTAATGAACGTCGCTTTGTGGTTCCATCTCAAAGAGGGAAGAAATCACTTTCCCGGATTCTTACTTTCACTCTGCCCGGTTGGTGGAATGAATTTCATAACTCCATCAATATGGCATTAGCTGTTTTTAAGAAACGACTAAAAACTCAACTATTTCGTCTTTACTTTCTTAACTAATCAACAAAACACACCACCATTACTTCTACTTCTTTTATTTAAAACAAAAATATTTTCACCTTCTTATACTGTGCTAGAATACCTGAGACCTGTCTACAGCACTTATTCATTGTTGCTTTAATAGTTGTTGAAATTGCTTCCTTGCCCTCATTTGTAAGTCACTTTGGATAAAAGCGTCAGCTAAATGTAAATGTCATCGTAGGATCTTAATTATTAAATGCCATCAGATTAAGAAAATCGACTTGTTGAATGTCCTCTTCTAAATCCATGCTGAAATCCTCCTGCTTTGTACTGATCCACAGCACATCACAGTGTTGTGCCTCCTGAGTCAGGAAGGAGTGTTATAATTGGTGAATTAAAAGCTCAATGCCATTGAATTAAGAGAACATCGTGCAAAAATATGTGTGAATTGCAACCTGCCAAGAAACTTTCCAAAAAAAACACAACAAATTCAAAGCAATCCATGTGTGATGATTTGGAAATGCAAATTCAATGATCCATAAATACATGTAAGAGCATTCACAAATATTTATGGGAAATTAATTCAAGAACCTTACACAAATCTGTGAAAACATTTTGAATTTATGTTTGCAAAATGACTGTGTGAGCATTTGAGAAAATATTTGCGCTTTCACTTGTGTATTTACGAATAGTATTCAAATCTGATTTTGTACACGTGAATTGTGCTGTGCATTAATTAATTGTTTTGTAAATGAATTATTATTGATAGTGATTTGGCTCCATACTATTACAGTATGTAATGTAAATGCATCGGGTCACTTTTTTACATTTACAACCTGAACGGATACAGGGTTTTTGGTTCGGTATACACAACCACATGAAAGCCTATGTAATATATGAACGTGCAGAAATGCCTAAAGACACAAACAGAAAAAAGACTCATGTCCCAAAGAGACAACAAGCAATTCCTGTCACTTTGTTGGTGGTGTAGTGGGCTATGTATTGTTTGGCTCCCAGCTCAGTGGAAACACAAACCTGTTCTGAGCAAGTGGTATTTGAAGCAGAGTTCTGTGTCCAGTATTAATGGTGTCTGTATTGATCTGTTAAGTTTTGTGCATTCGAACATTATAGTTAATGCTGTCTATTTATTTGTAGAAAATTTGTTAATTTTCCTAACATGTATCATGGATACAGGACAATACAAGATTATTTTCCTAACATGCATGTTAATTTTCCTAACATGCATCATGGATACAAGACAAAGTGTTTGCAAATGACGGAAACTCTAGCAGAAAATCCAAGAACAAATAATTAATGAAAACTCTCTATTTGCAATAGCTATGCCAACCTGTGATCTCTAAGCAAGTTATTGAATTTTATACTCATATTTATACTCACATATCAGATTACTAGATATCATTCTGATTACCTGCTAGATTATAATTATCATTACTGGAGGGCTGTACATTTTTAGTTTATTTCAGGGCTTTACTGCTGTAAAATATTTTAATGTCATGTTGATGTGGGTGGATCCACTATTATTATTATTTGCTTTGTAGTTTTTAGAGTGAAATATGCAATTATTACAATAAAGCAATTTCTAAAATGGATCAGGGGACTAGTTATGATGTTCTATTTATTGTAAAAAAATTTAAGGCAGTAATGCATTGTCTTTTTAGAGCTGGCCAACACTGGCATGTAAACCCACGTAAAGGTTTGCATAAACGCTTTACAAACAACATCAACAGCAAAATGAATCCTCATTAAGCTGAAATGTCCTTGCAACAGTGAACAATTAAAAATAATAGCAATAACAAAATTTTGTTCATCCTTAATATTTTAGACTGACCAGACAAACAGAAATCACAAATACAGATACTGACAAGCACGTGAAGTAACATTTTTGCCTCAATATGGGGATAATGTAGTGACCATAATGCTTTCATGTCCATCAAATTATCCGTTATGGACTCGGCAACTGTATATATAAGATGTATAATTGTATATATTGTATAATATAAATGTATTATATATATATATATATATATATAAAATACAAGAGTGTTTTTTTAACCATCAGGCATTTAAATAAACACCATCAGTACCAAAACACACGTTCAAACAATCATCTCAAAACTAACCAAGTAATTAAATCAAACTAATTTAAACATCTAGAACATCAGAACGCCGTCATGACCTTAAACCTCATCATCGTCACAAACGTGTTATTTACACAAAACAATATAAATGTGACAAAACAATGATTATTACTTATATCTTTAAGGAAATAGAGAATATGTAAACTGGTTTTGTAAATACATACCTTTTTTTGTCAACTCCTCCTCAAGAACAGCTTTTATTTTTAACGTACCTCGTACTTTCCCAAGATGGTTTTAAACATATAATTATAAATAAACGAGTAACGAGTGAACCCTGATGTCCTTCGTGTTAGCACGCCGGCTAATATCTTCAGATATGATCAATTTAAATAGCTCAATGTGACTTAACTGTCCACAGATCATGTGTGCTTATATACATTAAACAATTACCTGCAATTAATAGTAGTAATGCAGTTATTTTATCTGTTTAAGCCTCTTTTGCTTGTCTATTTTGTTAAAGCTAATGCTAACCCACACCAATAGATCTCACAAATCTGATACATTATATTTATTTATTTACATCAAATTTGAAAGAAAACAAAAACCCGAGGATATAATCTCTTACTTACTTTGCTGTAAATGCTGAATAAATTGGATCATAATGCGGTTATTACTGGGCTGTCAGCTCATCCGTACATCTCTGATGACTAATTCAGAGAAAAATAACCCGTTTAAATAATAAATATAATAATGATGAAAGGTCGCTTTGCCTCAGGTAATCTTAATTTTATCGAACACATTTTTCTACCGCTATGAAAGCATTTTATAATCCTTTTATAAGCCACTATTGTTATAACTCTCGTCTAACCTACCCTTTCCCGTGTAATATTACATATATTGTAGTTACCTCATCCTACACGTTCAAAATATCGTTTATAAACCGCGACTAAACACCCGACTAGTTAGTGTGATAATCCACACGTAAAGATCGTTTACCAGCTAAAACGCTTTATGTGCAGGAGCTTCAGAGATGATAAAATAATATACTGATATTTGTGCATCATCATTATCTACTGCCCTCTAGTGACACATTTATCATTAGACACTTTTACTTGGTCTATTTTGCAGCTTCTAGCAGAACAGAGCATAAACTCAACCAAGATTTACATGCATTGGTTTATTGGTTTGTTATTATTGGTTTGTTTAGTCTTAGCACTGGTTGTCTACTAATGGTTATGACTGTATATTAGAAAACTCACATCTATCTCTGCACATTGCCAAGACAAAAGGCTGTGCTTGCTGAGTCAATTTGTGTTGATCACTGTGGTGAGCTAGTTTGCGAGGGTGAATTTAGTCCTGAATAATATTTCAATGTATGTTCATTTGATTAGGGTGTTTTTTTAATAGAACGTAAGCATATAACATTCAGCATATATTTTTGGCCTATGTTTCCAAGAGTGGGTGATCTTTCCCAAAAGTGTGAAATCAGTGACACTCAGCACAAGCTGGCTTAATCTTAGTTTTATGTGTTTTGGAGATTTATAATGATAGGTTTTGGGGGTCTGCTGCTTCTGGTGCTTCCAGAATTTGAAAGGCTTTCTTTCCATATTAAACATTGTCTGGAACCTTTCTTTGGGCATAAATAATTATTTTACAAAATTCAACAGGCAGGGTTGCAACTTTAAATTAAAACTATATGAACTTGATTTTATAATGTACGTTTAAATGGCATAAGAAAAATTACATGTTGAGATCCAAGGTAATAAGGGCGGCATCTCCTTTAAACAACTTTTGTCTGAATGCAGCTGCGCTTCCACATCTGCAGAGGCGCTAGTGTCATTTCTGAGATTTGAAGAATCACTTCGCGACTGCAGAGGAAGACATTCCGCCTCAGCAACTCAGAGATGCGTTTACTGGTTGCGAGCAGCAACAACACATGCATAAGCACACAGTGAGTGGAGGACGAATGATGAATCTCGGGTGAGTGTGAGCTGATTAATAACAATTCTGTAAACCCTTCATTTTTGTAATTTAATCCGATATCAGATTGGGATCTGAACACATTTAGTTGTATTGTAGTAGCTTGTAAAGGCTGAGTTTTAAGATAATTTAAAGGATGTGATTTAAGATATAAACACTAATAATTATGTGCAATGGTGATCTGCATGTAAACATGTGTAAAACATTTACTTTGAGCTGTTGATCTTGTAGATTACACAATATACAGTATTGGCACCATGCTGCAAGTATCAGGTTGTACTGTAAAAGCATGGTACACTAATACACAGTATTTATCGTAGTTTTAAATTAATACCCCTGGTGCTAAAATGTATTGTTCTAGGGTGGAATTAACATGGTACTTTGTAGTTAGTGGTGTGTTCTGGAGTGATTGTGCATTTTAAAAGTGTAATGGTTTGTGTTGCAGTGATGGTTTGTTGTTTGAGTTGGAGAATGGGAAGCCCCGGCTTGTGTTGGCTAAATATGGTAAGAACATTAACTGCATCACTTCATTCAATGCGAAATTTAATGGATTACTTAAGGCATTGTAATGATGTGGCAGGATGCGTCAATACTGGCATACTGTTATAATACATGATGCCATAATAAAAAAAGCAAAGATTTCATATTTACAAATATGATAAAATACTGAACAAAATATAAGAAATTGTATGTTCTATAGTACAAACCTAGTGTTCAGTGTCTTTAAAAAGGAGTTAAACTGTTTATTTTTAGATACGGTACAGACAGGTAACAATGTGCTAGTTATAAGAGTCAGTATTTTGCTTTATGATCTCATCTTCTATAGGTGCTGAATCAAAGTCCTCTATTAAAAAGGGTTCTTATCAGGTATGTAAAACATTGTACAGCATTTGTAATTTTATACATATTTTATTGCGATTTTATTAGCGGTGCTGAACAAAACATTGCATGCAAAAACTGATGTAAAACATTTTTGACACAAAAATGTGTTATGTTCAGTGATATTTGCTTACTAAATTATGTTTGGTATTTTATATATCTGTTAATATGCTGTTATAATTGTTTGATGTAATACTGACCTGTCTTTACTTTCTTTTATCTATTTAGCCTTTACAGTGCAATGACAGTGTTATATTGTTTGTTAATTCTTAAACACAACTGACAGAAAACCAGGCGCATACTGAGTGCTACAGTAATGTCAGAGCATCTTTCATGTGGAACTACATTTACACAGAACCAAAGCCTAAAATCTATCCAATCCAACTTATGTAAAACTTTAACACTACTTATTTGCTGCCTTGCGAATACTGCTGTTTACTTTTCTGGACTTTGTGTTGATTGTGTATGAAATAAATTACAAACCTTCTTTCATCCATTACAGATCCCTCAAAAGAAAAAAACACTGAAAACCACTCCAAACTTCAAACAAGGGCTTCAAACCGAGAAGCCTGAATGTGACAAAAAGTGCAAAGGCACAACGTCTGTCAGTTCTGTAGAACAGAATATTACACACGGGACCAGAAGGACTAAACACAAGGGCAGGACAGAGAGCAGCTGCAGAGAGCCTGACAAGATCCAATCAGAGAGAAAAATAAATGAATCCTGCACGGTCACAAAGCAGACAAAGAATTTAGTATGTTTAACACAGGAGCAGTTTCAGCAGATCCTGAGCACCATCAACAGCACCACATCAACAGCAAATGACCCACAGTCATACACAGGTGGGCTCTTAAAATAAGCCTTGAGGTTCTTGAAGATACAGTTTAATCGCCTTCTTTACTATATATGTTTCTCTTAGCAGAACCTGTGGCCAGCTTAAAAGAAAACTGCCCCACCAGTACAGTGGCTGAAGCGTTACATCTGCATGACAGTAATTATAAACACAGAGATGCAGAAGTAAAGCAACACATAACGTAAGATATTTTTCTTTCTATTGCTGAGGAGCAGCAAATGTATTCCACAAGAAAACGAGTTTTCTCATTGTCGTCATATACTCACCCCATTACAAACATGTGTGAGTGACTTTTCTGCTGTGGAAAAGACAAAATATTTTAAGTATGTTTGAGCTTTATCTGTTGTTTATATGTTGTAGTTTGAAAAGCTCTAGATGGAGTTAATGTAAATAATTTTGGGCTTAGAAGAAAAATTTTAAATAGTAGATCAGTATGTTGCCTTGGTTAACTGCATGCATCTCTCTGTTGTTTAAAGTGGGCCACTGTCACATGGGCAGCAGTCAGGACTCTTCAGCACGTTTGGAGAAAGAGAAAGAGAGAGGGATGCGCTGGAGGCCAGAAGAACTGAATGGAGGAGAGAGCTTGGTACAGTTGTGACCATGTTAGATACAGTGGAGCCAACAACAAGATGTTAAATTATAATGAGATGTTGTAGAAACACCACAAAAGGTTTAGAGACATTAGAAATATGAAAGGCTGTGGTGATATACATTATGATATATGTGGTACTGATTTGTTGCTATTACTTTATAGATGAGCAGATAGCTTTAAAAAGGAAGCAGAAAGGGCAGCCTGACACAGTAAGCAAGAGTGATATACTTTCCATCACATTACATACAGTGGGGATCGAAAGTTTGGGCACCACAGGTAAAAATTTGTATTAATGTGCATAAAGAAGCCAAGGAAAGATGGAAAAATCTCCAAAAGGCATCAAATTACAGATTAGACATTCTTATATGTCAAAAAAAGTTAGATTTTATTTCCATCATTTACACTTTCAAAATAACAGAAAACAAAAAAGGCGTCTGCAAAGGTTTGGGCACTTATTTGGTGCTGAAAAAAAACAGAACAAGGGGTCTTTAGACGCCAAACAAAGACAATGTCAATATAAACAGACCAAAAAAAATATATATATGTATATATTTTAAAGAATCCAAGAACGCAAGGTGAGGAAAAGATTCCTACCTTGAACATTGATAAACAATGTAATGCTTGATTGAAACCATTTGTGTTGTAAAAAAGTGCTACACAAATACAAATACTGTTACACTCAATTGCAGAAAGCTTTTCTGTGAACTGTAGGTCAGTGATTACAATGCTTACAATAAGTGACACAAAAATAAAACATACAAAACTGACATAGCAACTTTTTCTATTGTGTTATAATGTCTATAAATTATTTTCATAATTGTTCTGTATGCCACGTCAGATTCGTGATCAGGAGACTGCTGCAGTAGTGAAGAGTTCAAACCTTACAGCTTCAGTCCAGACACAAAGGCAGCTGCCCACTGCCACCCGCTCAACCTTCATACTTGGGGTAATCTTTTATAACTCCTCTTCATATGCTTCATGAAAGACTGCCCATCTTGCCCATCATGCAAAGCAAATATAGAGTGGAGGAAAAGGTTTGGA
Source organism: Botia almorhae (assembly GCA_036877575.1). Lineage (NCBI taxonomy): Eukaryota > Metazoa > Chordata > Actinopteri > Cypriniformes > Botiidae > Botia > Botia almorhae. Next base: position 22,650 of record JAZGTJ010004410.1, on the reverse strand, counting down.
TCTCTTGTTTGTTTGATCACCCAAATGACCACTTTTAGGACTCAGAAGTACAGTAAAGTTATCTTATTGATATATTTGAGTAATGCTAACATTGTATCTTTGATGTTTTTACAGGAGGGTGCTCCTGTGGAGGACTTGTTCATTGCTCAAAGAGCAGAGCAACAGAGACGCTGGTTACAGGAACTGGATCAGCAGAGAGAGGAGGCCAAACTACGCCGTCAGCATGAGAAAAAAGTCAACAGTCAGGTTAACTGTCTCGCTTCTCAATTACTGTGAGGCTAGTTAAGTCAGGCTGAGGTGTAGTGGTTAGTTTACGTGCCCCAGCATATTAAGATAAGTTCATTAATTCAAACATTCATTAATTTGTAACTTTCAATGGAAATGATAAACCTTAAATAAGCCTTAAGCGTTTTAAATTAAATTACATGTAAATTAATAAATCTTTACTACGTTACTGCAACTTTAATGTACCAGAGCAGAATTGGCCTCCCGTGTAAGCCTGGTTTTCTCCTAAGTTTTTTTTCTCTATTTATACATCCATCACTGGAGTTTTGGTTTCTTGCCACTGTCCTTTGTTGGCTTGCTTACTAGGAGACTGCTGACATTAGCTGAGGATAGGGTTTTGAAAAAACTGTTATCATTTTGAATATAATCTTTTTATTTTAAATAATACTATGCATTAGTATGTATTGTATATATGTCATAATTTTACTTTTGTAAAGTCTCTTTTACAAAATTGTGAAAAGCACTATATGAATAAAATGTTATATATTTTTAGAGATAATGATTTTAAGAAAAGCAGTTAAAAAAACACCAGGTGCTTAGGCTTGTTCCACCAGACTTGTGACTTGTGTGACTTGTGTCAGCCTGATATTGATAAGCCCCAGATTCTGGAGTTTCACCCTTAACCCAGTCAGCATAACTAGCATTCTTATCACTAGAGGTCCACACCTAAGGTTTGACATTTACCCTTGACTTAGATATTGATTGAATCACAAGCAAATGGCCATCAGCTCACAGAATGGGACGGGCCATCCTGAATGCTCAATGGCATTTAAAGAATCAGTTGATCCTAAAGTGACCCCCAAGTTTGCATTCTTATATCCCATTTACACCTGGCAGAAAAATGTGTTTCCTATCCCCACTTATGTTCGAATTTTGAGGTTGAGGATCTCTGAATTCATTACGTCAGTTTATTAATAAAGTTATTATTTATATTAATACAACATCTACCATCAAATAGCATTGCAAGATTGAACAATATGACCAGTTAGTTGTGTAAATGTGGTCTTAGAGAAAAAAACCAATATATATATACAGGGGTTGGACAATGAAACTGAAACTGGTTTTAGACCATCATTAGTATGGTGTAGGGCCTCCTTTTGCGGCCAATACAGCATCAATTCGTCTTGGAAATGACAGATACAAGTCCTGCACAGTGACCAGAGGGATTTTGAGCCATTCTTCTTGCAGAATAGTGGCCAGGTCACTACGTGATGCTGGTGGAGGAAAACGTTTCCTGACTCRTTCCTCCAAAACACCCCAAAGTGGCTCAATGATATTTAGATCTGGTGACTGTGCAGGCCATAGGAGATGTTTAACTTCACTTTCATGTTCATCAAACCACTCTGTCACCAGTCTTGCTGTGTGTATTGGTGCATTATCATCCTGATACACGGCACCGCCTTCAGGATACAATGTTTAAACCATTGGGTGCACATGAGTTGGGCAGCTGTGGTTTTATGTTTTTTGGATAGAAGTGAACACATACTGCAAGTCGTGAACGCACACACACCCGGAGCAGTGGGCAGCACATTACATTGTGCCTTGCTCAAGGGCACCTCAGTTGCAACCCCCCAGTGCTGGAATCAAACCACCAACCTTCTGATTACAAGCCCAACTCACTAACCAGTAGGCCACAACTGCCCCCTTACATGTACATGCAGTGCTTCATGATAATCTTGTATCTGATGACTTTTTTCACAGTCCTGTAATGTCTTTACAGGCTGAAGACACAGAGCGGTGGGCAGTTCATTTTGACTCTATTCATCCGGCCTCAATGGTGGCCTCTGTACACAGAGAGCCTGAAGGGGAGAGTCTGGGCAGAGCCAGTTTGGGCAGAGTCTGGGCAGATACTACTTGGGGACACCAACAGAGAACCAGGTTGGTTAGATGAGAACCTCTATGATAAAAACATTTTTTGCCTTATGATTATAATACTTTGTCTTCTTTCGTTATTCTGCTGTGGTTAAACTAGGAGTTAACCACTAGTCACCAAACAAAACTGCAAAAATATTGACTTTTGTCTCACAAGTGTCAAACATCAAGGTCTACCATTCACTTTATTAGACATATTTACAATGACTTTCACAACTCAAGTAAAGGTAATTTTAGTGGATGTTTAGAGTCAGGTTGACACAGGTGTACTTGCAGAGTAAACACAGCCACAACTATACCTGTGTATGTATCATACAAGAGCCAACAATACTTGTATGCAACTTTTCCACTGGAATAAGTTTTGATTCTTGTGCCAGAGCTTGTGCTCAGCTAGTGGTCAGTTGAGGCAACTGAGATCCCCTCCCAGAGCAAATGTGTTTTTTCGGTACCATAAACTGCAGTCATTTTGACTTTTGGCCTGATCAGAACAGGGGTCTAACAGGTTCTGTTGACCTTAAGACATGGTACAGAATATAGCAGTGTTCATTGTTGGTAGAACGTAGCAAGGGCTTGCCACCATATTCTGAACAGATGCAAAACAAAATTCCAGTGACATGCAATTTGTCTGTTCATACCAGAAGCAAAGCGGCTACATGATACATCACAACCAATGCTAAGACCGTGTGGGCAGTTTCTGTCTTTGCATGTGCACTGTTGTCTCCTGCTCACAACAAAATGGATAAGTGTATAATCAAATTCTTAAAAATAAAATGTTTTAATATTATTCAAAATACATATTATGTGGCTGATACAATCTTGGAATACACTTTGTTTATGCTGTCGCTTGTCGCATGTCACAGTTGTGGCTGATTAGGACATGGTGTGATGGTGGTCAAAAGGGACATGGGCCCTTTTCGGTTGATTGAAGACGACATGTTTCATGTTCTGGTTCATCTGTAGAGGTTTATACTGAGATGTCTAAAAGGCTAGCAGGTATTCTGGCATCATCATGTTTATTTTATAGTGTTGATGGGAGAATAATGATTCACAGTATTAAAGACAAGTCCAGTTGTAGAACAGATGATTTACATTTGGCGGTTAGCGTGGTAATCTCTGTAGAGTGTTCTTATTTGAAGCTGGAATGGATCAGCATCACAGGATCAGATGAATATTGTGTTGAACTGTTGTTGGATTGTTAAATTGGTTTTGTGCAATTGGGCTCCCTAAACCTGCAAGATTTTATTAAACTGAGAAGAGCAAGGTTTAATTTAACAAGATAAAATTCTCGCTTGAAATTTCAGTTATCTTCGCACCATGACAGCATTACTAGATCCTGCTCAGATTGAAGAACGGGAACGCTGGAAACTCAAACAGCTTGAGCACCAGGTGAATTCAAACCCCTGGCCAAACCAACATGAGTCAGTGTTCTACATATACTTAAAACACTTGGTGTTTAATATCTGTGCTTTATGATAACGTGTGATGTGCAGCAAGCAGTTGAGGCTCAGGTAGAAGAACGCAGACATCAAAAAGAGAAAGAAGAGGCCATTCGGAGAGCACATGAAGAAGAGGAGGAGAAGAGGGTAGAGAGAGAGAGAGAGAGACTCCAACAGCAGTTTATAAAAGACAAAGAGCAACAGAGACACAGAGAGGTAAATATGCTTACAGTATGTAAAAAAAAATGGTAATATTGTTTTTTTAGTTTATTGTACAATACCAGACAAATTTTAAGATTACTTGAACTAGTTCTGTAGACCAAAACATAATTGAGCCAACATTTGTGTAAACATTCTATATTCTCCAACAAAATAAGGAAAAGCAGCCAATAAGCCCACCACAAATGGGAACTCCCTTAATACAGTTTTGAAAGCATCACAGGAAGCTGGAAAATAATAGACAGAGTGGGGCTTCTTTTGAAAATCCTAAACTCTAACTTTTTATGCAGTTCATTAACAATGTCATTGACAATTCTAATGTAAATAAAGAAACTGTTTATAGTAATTTAAAGTAATACAGCCTAGACACTATTGTTTAAGACTGTTTTCATTGGACACACCTGCTCTCATGTTATAATCAGTGAGATTCTCAGGATAATAATAGACAGAGTGGGGCTTCTTTTGAAAATCCTAAACTCTAACTTTTTATGCAGTTCATTAACAATGTCATTGACAATTCTAATGTAAATGAAGAAACTGTTTATAGTAATTTAAAGTAATACAGCCTAGACACTATTGTTTAAGACTGTTTTCATTGGACACACCTGCTCTCATGTTATAATCAGTGGATCCTCTTGTCGTGTGACTTTGGGAACTTTGTGTCTATAATAATCAGGCCAACTTTTATGATGCAGATGTTCTCATGAAATCAGCTTGAATGGAATTTACATTTTAGAACAGAGAACTGTAATTACTTACAATATATAGATTTGAAAAAATATATATATTTTTGCAGGAGTTGCAGTCACGTAAAACTGAGAAACTGTATCTGAGCATTCAGAGAGCCCAAGAGGAGGCGTTTAAAGAAAAACACCTCCAGAGAATCAAAGACTTGGCCAAAAAAGGCCATGATGTTTCCAGACTACTACACAGTCTGGAAACGGACTCCGTCTCACAGGGTATGGTGGAAGAAACTTTTTTTTTTAATTTATGCTACATTTTTGTCATGCATTAAAACAGATTTGTCTTTTAGCCTTAAATGATCAGGATTCACCTGATACATCAGCTAGTTCAATATTGTCTGAGTACCAAATCCAGAGAGGCAAACCTTCTACCACAACGTCTACAAGAGTGGACACCGCTGTTCAGACAGGTAACAAACCTGAATGTTTGTGTGTTTTAAACAAGAACCAAAAATGAACATTATGTCATTATCCTCATGACATGCCAGCCCTGCTGTTATTTTCTGTATTTTCTATTTCTGAGAAAACAAATAGAAAATGTATAGTAATACTTAAGTATGTGTCATCAGTAACAGTAACATTTTACTGCCCAGCAAGGCAGAGTCATATTAAACCCTTTTCCTGTTACTATAAAATGACCTCTGAAATATTTCTGTTACTTAAAAATTAAAAACGATGAACATTAAAATTTAGTGTTACTGCTGACATTAGTGTCACTGGAAGTTGTTGATGTGATGTTTAGAATCACTTTTATAGCACTCAAACATTCTGCAGGAAAAAATGTATATAGATTATATCTATTATATAGATTACACTAATACATGACATGATGCATCATTTTTAAGTTAAACAAGAATCATGACACTTTGCAGCCATTTCTGGGCCATTTCTCAGCTGGTGTAGTCAGTCAGAGATGAATATACTTTATTGTTGAGTGATTTCACAAACGGACACAAACAAAAGTGAACACAATGAGCAGGACATTTTGGCAATTGGAGTGAAGACTGTGGCTAATGTGACCTTGAACTGTATTGGGATCTGAAAGAAGACAATGCAATGACTGAGTTTTTCCACAACCAGGCACAGCATGTCTTGCTGTCCTAGAAGCCATCAGCGTTAATGGCTCTGTTATTTATCTACTGCATGGCACACACAATTCAGTGGGCAGGGCTAAAAGTAACTATTTAAAAAAAGGTGTTGACCATCTTCTGCAAAGGCTGTCATTCCCATTACTATGACATAATCACACACTGTTCAAAATGAGTCATTCTGAACTTGGTTTCAATAAAAGCTGATTTTGGAATAACAGGAAATTTTAGATTCTGAAATTTACAAGATATTTTTTTATAATGACCTCTTGAATGCCAAAAGGCTTATAACCCTTTAAACATTACATATATGTGGGTTATATATATGTAAAATTGTGCCAAATGGCACTTTGTATACATGTAGACCCTGTGCTTAAAAGCCTATAAAATTTCAATGCAAAAAGTAACTCTCGCCATTAGGGCCAGACTAAGGTTGGCTCATGGGCGGGGCAAGGGGTCTCAGGAGCAAACCATAGTGCATATATCATACATACATACATGCACGCACCTTAATAAAACTTGGTACGTGTTACGGTCATGTCAACCTGAGCAACTTTTGCACTAACACCCCTTAGCTCTGACTAACAGAAAGCCATTTGGAATTTCCTGAAAAGCGCATGATGTGATGTTTTAAATACAATTCAATGCCAATTCATGTGATTGGCACCAAACTCTGTGAACATCATGCCAAGACACTAAAGATTCAGAGAAAAATGGAAACAGGATGTCTCTAATATCTACAGCATGCATTGAGCGATTTACATCACACTTGGCAGATACGTTTATTGTGGTGGGCAGATAACATTGACTACTTTGGGTCACGGTTATAGCGCCACCAACTGGCAACAGAAAATGTGTCACTTAAACTTTAAATAGTCAACATACATTTAGCAAAGTCAATTCAGACTCTTCAGAATAATGTAAGGGTACCGTAAAGGACAAAAAAGTTATTTTTTTAGAACGGATTTAACATATCTTAAATATTGTTGCCATGGCAAAGGCTGCCACATATGAGGGGCTGTAAAATTATGGCATAGTTTCTAATATCTACAGCAAGCATTGAGCGAATTGCGTCAAACTTGGCAAAACCACATTCATTTGTATTTAAGGCGTATAACATCCTTAAAAAAGGCATGAAATTTGGCACACACGTTGTAGTGGTCAGCTTTTAGGTGTGGGCAAAAGATGGACATGGGTGTGTTAGGGGGGGACTCCATAGCAGCCCACTTTGACTAAAGTGACAGGGTTAGTTTTGCCTGTGGTTACCAAACTTAGTACATGTATTGTTCTAATCAAGCTGGACAATTTCCAAATATTATGCCAAGACATTGAATATTCTAAATTGCAAAGGGATTTTTCATATCTTGAACAACGTTGCCATGCCAACGCAATAAATTTATGGCAAAAAACGGAAACAGCTTTTATCTTCTTTGTGCATTTAGTGATTTTGTTGAAACTTGAGCTGGATTTTATATGTCCTAGCTGTATATCCTAGGGACTGATGACAGAGGTGGAGATTGTGAGTCACAGTCCCCTTTGCCAGTTGGTGGCACTATTAGTATATCACTTAAAACAGCATTTAAAAATTATTTTCAATTTCAGTTGCAGGAAGTGTCTCATATCTTCTGCATGTATGTTGTGAGCTGATTACAATGATGTGGCTATTGTAAGTCACAGTTATAGTGCCACCAACTGGCAGCAGGAAGCTTGTCACTTACAAAAGGCTAAGAACAGACTTCAAAATAGTCCTCAATTATTTCTGGAATTAAGTGCATTTGACATCTATGCATCATTTTCTGAGAAGCATCAGGTGGCGTTAGCACCGCAGTGCTTGGGCGCGTCATCGCTGCTTACAGCTATAGTCATAATGTACTTTTCCAGACAACAACAGTAGCTATGAATTGACTGATTATATGATATGATAAAATACATACATGCACATATATGTTATCTATTTATCTTAAATTTCTCAAACTAATATGGCCAAGATTTACGTTACATTTTAATAACTCTTCCAAACATCAGTTATTAAATGCCATAAGTTTGGTTATGGCATATGTAAGAAACGATCCTCAGTCAATGTTATGGTGCACAGAAAGGTGTTAAGCAGTTGTGCAACATGAGCGTAGTTAATGAGAGAATTTGACAGTTAATGACAATATTTTTGAGTATGTTCCTCAAAAAAACATAATGAAAAGATTTACATATTTGAAAAATAAGCATTGACTTTACCTCGTTGGCCGTTTGCAGAAGTCAGCCATCTGTCCGAGGTGGAAGCAGTTCATGACCCAGTTAAAAAATCTCCCAATGATGCAGTTAGATGTGTGGCTTCTCCAAACACATTCACCAGCAAAAATTTTCAGCACAGTGAGGAGAAAGCATCTGAGAGGAGCAGTGGCAGTGCAAACATGTGCAATGCACCCACAAAAGCTGAAGCTGGGGCCTATGCACGAACCAGCAGGAACCGCAGACTGCAGATTGGAAAGAAATCTGAGTGGAACATGCAGAGACCCAGTAAAGCTTTCATCATGGCATCTGAGCGGTACCCAGAGGCTATGCAGCGACACAGACAGCAGAGTAGGAAACAAAGACAGACAGAGGTCATGACACTGGTGGAGAAGAACACAGTCTCTAAAACACCTCAGCAGGACCCTCCACATATCGTTAACAATTACAGATCCTCAGCACAAAGATGCAGAAACTCAGCACAGAAACAGGTGCAGTTTTTGTACATAAGAAAAACATAAGACTTGAAAATACTTGTAGTGCAATTTTTGCAGTTTAATGCATGGTATTTGTTTCTCTTTTAAGACTGAAAACCAACTGCAAGAACCAACAGCCATCACTTCTGAAAGGTGAGCCTTTACTCCAATTACTGCAATTCTGTCAGAAAATTGTTCCAATTGCAAATGTTTTTGGTATTCACATGCTTATTGTTTGCACAGGAACAACACAAAAAACAGAAGTCAAACAAATTGATAAAAATGGACTGGACAAAATTATTGGCACCTTGTCAAAATTGTAAGTTCTGTGTAAAATTTTAAGAAATAATTGCTTTTCAAGCGTGATGCTCTGTAATTTGTATTTAGACACAACTGTGGCAAGTAACATGTGTGGGCAATATAGTAATCACACTTGCAACTAGTTAAAATGGAGAAAAGTTGACTCAACCTTTGTGTTGTGTGTTACACTGAGCATGGAGAAAAGAAAGAAGTGTAAAAAGTTGTCTGTGGATTTGAGAGAAAAAATTTAATTGTGGGAAAACATGAACTTGTAGCCTTGTACCTTGAGATTGTCCATCTCCAAAGATCTTAATGTTCCTGTGTTCACTGTGCGCAATATCATCAAGAGGTTTACAGCCCATGGCACAGTAGGTAACCTCCCTGGACGTGGACGGAAGAGCAAAATTAATGAAAAATTACAACAAAGGATTGTTTAAATAGTGGATAAAAAACCCTGATTAACTTCCAAACAAATTCAAGCTGATCTGCAGACACAGGGTACAACGGTGTCAGCTTGCACTATCCGTCGCCACTGAATAAAAACCAGACGCTATGGTAGGAGACCCAGGAGGACACCTCTGCTGACACAAAGGCATATAAAAGCAATACTGGAGTTTGCCAAAAGTTATGTGAGAAAACCACAATCCTTCTGGGAGAACATACTGTGGACAGATGAGACAAAAGTAGAGCTTTTTGGTAAAGGACATCATGTCACCGTTCACAGAAAAAGAAATGAGGCCTTCAAAGAAAATATCTTTGAACCTCCACCATGTTTGACTGTAGGGACTAAGATATTTTGGGGTTGCTTTGCTCCTGTGTAAACGGTATCATGAAATCTGATGGTTACCAAAGAATTTTGGGGTGCAACATAGTGGCCAGTGTCAGAAAGCTTCGTCTCCACCAGAGGTCATAGGTCTTCCAGCAGGATTGTATTTTTTTAATTGTAATTTGTAATTTTAATTTTCTTCTCTTTTTATTTGTGTTGTTCCAATGCAAACAAAAGAAATAAACGTGAGTCCCAAAACATTTGGAACTGCAACAATTTTCTGACAGAATTGCAAGGGTGCCGATATTTTTGGTCATGACTGTATTTAGCTATTGCAGTGGAAAACTTTATAAAACAAATCAAAAGTCTTAGAACATTTGTCTTTATTAAAATAACAAAGCTGGTGGACTGTGGAGCATCCGCTTTTTCTACTGGTCTCCTCTTTATACAGTTTTACAATACTTATCTCTCTAGGTGCAGCCCCAGCGGCATAGCCTACCTGTACAGTGTGAAATGTCAAATCATGAATAACCAGGACTAACTTTTTCACATTGCTCATAATTGACTAGAAGTTAAGAGATAACGCAGGATTCTGTTTAACTGGGGTTTAGAATGACCCAAGGTTAACTGTTATTTCAAGTGTGAAAACCCCTAGTAACAAATATGGATCTCTGTGAAGTCCCTCCGATGAATGAAGTGAGTCAGCAACATGACATGAAATTAGCTGAGTTAAGGATGATGACTGTTAAACAAGCTGACTGGACATGAATTTGGGTAGCGATCCTTTTGTAATTTTTTAATCTTGTTTTAAAATCTCTCTTTTGACAGTTTTGATAGACATTGGAAGTAAATGCCCACTGCAATGTTTTGCATATTAACAGACAAAGCAATAATGACACAGTAAAACATTGTTACTTTATTGTATTCAAAAGTAATGTCACAACACACATAGTCAGCACTGTATCATTTATTTTCATTCTTTCTACATTTTGTTTAAAAACAAATTCATAGTAATATGAAGTAAACAAACAGTCTTATTGATGCAAAATGGAACTTTGTTTTGTGATCATTGCATTGTTAAAAATGTTTTCCTAATTTCCAAGCTTTCCTAATGCTAAGAAACTTGGTATTGCAACATCAAGTAATCCTGTGTTTACGTTTCTTACGTTACTGCCTACCACATGTGTGAATAAGTGGGCAAAATATATTAGCACTGAGTGACAGGATATTGATTGTGTTTAAAATTGCTCTGTTTGTTTTAAAAATGATAATCTCATGGTTATTTTCAGCTTCCTTGCAGTGTGTTCCAAAATTTCATTGTGATGACACATCTTTGTCATCACATTCCTAATACGTGATGTTAGACAGGATTGAAAATAAGGCCTTTGATTTGGTTATGGGCTACATACATGTGAAACAGGACTTGATTTTCTTATAATAATGTGTTTTTGATATTGATTCACTTAATTTTCATTCATGAAGTTATAAAGTGCTGTTTTTGTGTCCAGTATGGGACACTCTCCTTCTGTTCCTGCAGTCAAAAACTGTCCACAGCAGCAGTCCTCTTGTCAAATGGAGGATTCTGTACAGGACACAGGCTGCCCTCCCTCATTAGACTATGTGCCCTATGTACGAACAGATGAGGTTTATCATATGGACCCCATGGCTCCACTCTCCAGACCCTCCACACATGAAGCCCAGCAGAGAGTCAAAGCAGGTAAACAAACTATGGCCAATTGTAAAAGGTATTTTGTTGTTTTTAACTCAACGTGGATGCATGAATTGTTTGATTTACAGTTGGGAGCAAAAGCAGACAGGCAATACCACTGGTCCAACATGACCCATCACATTCTAAAAGCACTGAAAGGCAGCTGGCCATCCTGAAGGGTCTGTCTGAACTGAGACAGGTAATGCTCCAGCCACTGACAAGAATCATCCTCTCCAAATGTTTTGTCTTATCACAAGAAAAACAGTAAAGCTGGGGACACTTAATGACTAGCTAAAACGTTCTGACTGAACACATTTAAAGACACATTTAAATTTCCATCCATTGGAGATGATTCTAGTTTGACAGTTAGAGAAGCATAAACCAAACAACTGAGTCAGTCCAGTACACAACACACTTAACGACTGGACATTCTGCCCAACTAACAAATCTGTATACTGATATATACGAGCTATATATGTCTTATATATATCTTTAAAATATTGCCCTGTTTTGACAGTTATAATAACAGTTAATCCAGTTATTACAAATTTAAGCATGTATGTAGATGTTTGTTTATCCTGCAACATTTTTTGTCCCCGTTTGTCTTCTCTCTGCATAGCTTCAGCGATGATGTCATAGATTGCAGGCTGTTGTCGCAAATATTAAACACATTTAAAAACTTGTGAGGATGACTGGCTCATAAATTCTAAGACTTGAATCTTTAGACACCACCCACTACAAGACTTTATATGCTAATTGTTAACAACAACTGAGCTCAGCTAGATCAGACTTGTCACAACTAGTGATAACAACCAAGTTACATAAATTTTCGGCCTGAAAAACATTTTTGTTGCATAGTCTTTATTGGCTGATCGCAAAAACAAAAATACAGTGCCTTGCAAAAGTATTCATACCCCTTGAACTTTTCCACACCACAAACTTGTTTTTTATTGAGATTTTATGTTATAGACCAACACAAAGTAGCACATAATTGGAACGAAAATGATACATTTTAAGCAAATAAAAATCTGAAAGTGTGGTGTGCATATGTGTAAAGCTCCCCTGCATCAATACTTTGTAGAGCCACATTTCACTGCAATTACAGCTGCAAGTCTTTTGGGGTATGTCTCTACCAGCTTTGCATCTAGAGAATAGCTCAAGCTTAGCCACATTGGATGGGTAGCATCTGTGAACAGCAATTTTCAAGTCTTGCCACAGATGCTCAATGGGATTTAGGTCTGGACTTTGACTGGGCCATTCTAACACATGAATATTCTTTGATCCAGCTCTGGTTTGTAGCTCTGATTGTATGTTTAGGGTCATTGACTTGCTGGAAGGTGAATCTACAGTGGAAGGTGAATCTACCAGTCTCAAGTCTTTTTTAGCCTCCAACGGGTTTTCTTCCAGGATTGCCCTGTATTTAGCTCCATCCATCTTCCCATCAACTCTGACCAGCCTCCCTGTCCCTGCTGAAGAAAAGCATCCCCACAGCATGATGTTGCAACCATTATTTTTACAGTGTTACTTTTCCGCCACACATGACGCTTTGCATTTAGGCCAAAAAGTTCAACTTTGGTCTCATTTCACCAGAGCACCTTCTTCCACATGTTTGCTGCATCCCCTACTTGGCTTATGGCAAACTGCAAATGGGACTTCTTATGTCCCATTTGGCATTAAGAAGAAGAATGGCCAGATTTGTGGAGTACACAACTTATAGTTGTCCCGTGGACAGATTCTTCCACCTGAGCTGTGGATTTCTGCAGGATTTCGTGGCTGCTCTTGGCTGCTTCCAGTGCCATGTCCTGGTAGGTTTGCAGTTTTGGCATACTTGTTCTAATTTTGGTTAATGAATTGAACATTGCTCCTTGAGTTGTTCAAAGCTTGGGATTTTTTTTTATAACCTAACCCTGCTTTAAACTTTTCCACAACTTTATCCCTGACCTGTCTGGTGAGTACCTTGGTCTTCATGATGCTGTTTGTTTAGTAGTAAATGTGACCTATTTGTCAGAATATGGTAACCCATACCTGAAATGTGACCTCTGCACTTATCCCCATCACTGTTGAGGAGTGAACACACACTGCAAGTCGTGAACACGCACACACCCGAAACAGTGGGCAGCATGTTACTGCGCCCAGGAAGCAATTGCGGGTTAGGTGCCTTGCTCAAGGGCACTTCAGTTGCAACCCCTCAGTGCTGGAATCGAACCAGCATCCTTCTTCGTGCTCTTCCCTGATCGTTTGGGGCAGTTGTGGCCTGCAGGTTAGTGAGTTGGGCTAGTACGAATGCAGTCCCCCACTACCAGAAATTATGCAGCCGAGATTCCCACATTTGGGGAATTCGCAGGGGTCAGCACAGCCGGAGTGCAATGGCTGAGCCTCGCCCTGGGTGAACCGCCTTCCTGATCATGGTGTCTCCCCTGCCAGTAGCAATCGCTAACAAACCACTGAGGCCTTCACAGAACAGGTGTATTTATACTGAGACTAAATTACATACAGGTGGACTCTATTTATTGATTAGGTGACTTCTGAAGGCAATTGATTGCACTGGATTTTATTAAGGGGTATCAGAACACAGGGGGCTGAATACAAATGCACGCCACACTTTTCAGATTTTTATTTGCTTAAACTTTGAAAACCGTATATCATTTTCATTCCACTTCATAATTATGTGCTACTTTGTGTTGGCCTATCACATAAAATATCAATAAAATACATTTAGGTTTGTGGTTGTAAGGTGACAAAATGTGAAAAAGGTCAAGCGGTATGAATACTTTTGCAAGGCACTGTAGATAGCAGCTATACCAATATTGTCTATTGTATGTCTGTGTTTTTAGTCCAGTTGCTATTACGTATTTATATGAAATGTTATGATTATTGCAAGGATGTTGATTTGGACATTTTTTTTCATTGCAGGGTCTAATGCAGAAACAAAGGGAGATAGAAAGCAGTTTCAACCCTTTACTACAAACACAAAATAAAAACCACTTTCCACCTTTTTAACCATTGTGAGCCGAAGCTAAACTCTATCGTAACATCAACACTGTGATCAACCAAAGCCCATCAAAATGAGTTTCCCACAGAAATAATTTCCAGGACCTGCTTTAAAGATGTTAGTACTGATTGTGAATTGAGTGTAATTTTACATGTATAATAAAATCAGTGGCTAATGATAAACACATTACGTGAGTTTGGGTTGATTTGGGTTAAATAATACCAAGGCTTTCAAGAGCCTCTTGACTGTAGTGTTCTGCTAAAGGAAAAAATAGCTAATATTATTAGTCCCACCAACATGTAGCTTACAGAATCATTTAATGTTTTTTTGTAGAACATTAAATTTGTATTTTGTATGTATCTCTTGGATGTTGTGAAAACCTAGAAATGCTTTAATATTATCCTTTTTGTAAAAGAATAACAGTTGTAAACATGAAAACTATATACATGTATTGATTATTCACCATCCACCCCTACTGTAGTGATAACTGCTTCCTTGGCATGCAGGATTTCAATGCAAAGTCTGAATAAATTGGACCTTGGGGAATGAAAGACAGACAGATTTAGGGTGGCCAGTACATATGTTCTTGTGGGAATGTTCCCAGTTCAGGTTTACCTAATTAATGCAGCCTAATAATCCCTTATGGGATTTGAGTAATAAATTCATATGACTATGTGTAGGCAAGATTAAAGAGGTGGGTCTTTAGTCTGGATTTAAAAAGACAGTGTATATCTGCCTCGTAGACAAAACTAGGAAGACTATTCCAAAGTTTGGGTGCCAAATACGAGAAGGATCTACCACCAGCACTTGTTGAAAATTGTTATAAAAAATGACACCCAGATTTTTGGCTAATGAAGCAGGCTTTATAGAGCATCCACCCAGAATAAGGCAGTGTTCTATGTCACTCCGTGTGGAGGGTTTTTGCCCAACAAGTAAAACTTCTGTTTTATCTGAATTTAATAGTAAAAAGTTACTAGTCATCCAAGTTTTGATGTCGACTATGCATTCTGTTAGTTTAGTGAATTTATGAGTTCTTACTTGTTGCTAGGGGGCAAAGGAAGGGTAACTGCTTTGTCCTGAACAGAAAATTCAGCGACAAGGGTAAGGGTCAGTGGTAAGCAGTGTCTGCTGGTTTGTAACAACATGAATACTCTCATTTGGGAGAGATACTCTGCTGGAGCTCTCAGAGGCATCCATGGGCATGCTATCTTCTCTCACTACAAGGACAAGAGGTTACAGGCTGTCAGCAAGTCAAATGCATAATCACAGACCTTTAAAGTTGCTCAACAGTTGACAATGTTTTAAAGGAGAATCATTTTTTATTCAGATTTAAAATGTAATCTATTTTCAAACAAATCAGATCAGCCAACTTTTTAATGCAGGTACCCCTGAGTGACCACAACAAAAATAAGTAGGTATACTAGTTATTTGAACCATATTGGTATTTGAAAAGGTGTATATTAGGTGTATATCAAGTATGTTTTATATAAAATTATACATGCACACACACAGACATGGTTTAGGAGACTCTTGGTTTAGGAGACTCTTTAGATGTAATGACTTCTATACTGAGGTAATCAAATTTTCTAGCCCCTAACCCACACACAAAACTTTTGGCATTATTTAATTTGAAAAAAAAAAAAACACAATCCATTTGTAAGTGTTCTCACATAAACACACACATCATCATCATTAAATAACTGTTAGTTTAGCATTGGCATCGACAGTATTATTATAAGTGAAAGTGAAATATTTGTCAGATATGGTGACAAACCTGAAAGTGACCTCTGCATTTAAACCATCACTCGTGAGGAGTGAACACACGCACACACACATTTAAGAACATTTAACAACCTCTTTGACTAGAGGTTGTTTGAAACCATTTGTTTTAAAGCATGCTATTTTATATGAGTGCAAATCTAATTCAAGCTCTGAATGGAAACCCTTAGTGAACACTAAATAACAACCTCTATAGGGACTTAAATAAGAAATGTGTTCTTTTGCATTAGTGAATGCTGCCTATCAACATTTGTCATTGGACGCTGTAAATTTATGTACTGTATAATGCTCTACAAGTCTGAAGCATTGGTTGGTAATATCAATACACACAAAATACTTCAACCTTTTCTGAACATGTCTTTTCTTTGATGTAGTTTGAGCTGACTGGTACCACAACACAAATTCTGAAGGCACATTAAAATTTGCCAGTGCCCTTTCAATGGAAAAGATCAAATAAAAGCTCTATATTTGCTAAATTGGATGAGTGAATTTAGAGTTCTCCAGCGGTTTACATTTGTGTTTGAGAATTTTTGGATAAGTATAGACTTTTTGACCTGTCCTTGTGGATGAAAAACTACACCACTGTATACAATGATCACATATTTCTTAAAAATGTTATGTTTTTATACATTATTTATAATATTAAGAAAGGTTTAATACAGGTTGAGAAACAACAGCCTAATAGGTCACAGCAATGAATACCCTGTGTAATGCAGTTTTATTTAAAGTGAAAGAAACATTTTGGGTATGAGTTAACATATCTGACAAAATGTCAGAGTATTTAACCTTTGCATGTAACCCATTACTGGTGAGGTGTTAACAAACACATGGGCAGCAATCGGGGTTGGGTGCCTTGCTCAAGGGTACTTCAGCTGCTACCGGTCAGCTCTGGAATCGAACTAGCAACCTTTTAATTACAAGCCCTGATTACTGACTCACTAACCAGTAGGACACAAATGCCCCCACTAAAACTAATGTCCCTATTAAAAACATACATTTATATGTATATGGTTTGTATAAAGGGCATTGAATTAATGCAGTAATGTGTATTTTAATAAATGTATAGTTTTTAGTGTAAGCCATTAACCTCAATTGAAGTATCTGGACAGTGGCAGCTGCCTCAAAGTCAGCAGCATTCTACGGTTTTACTTCTTGCGGCTGCTCGCACGATCATGTGACACTATCAGCGCTGCTGAACGTACAGAAAACTCATTTGGCCTCCTGTTATATTGTTGATATCGTAGATTGTGCAGCGTGTGGAGAACGTTTCACCAGAAATAAAAACAGCCTCTTCTGTGCACAACACTGATCATGGTCTGTCAGGATGAAAAAGAACATTGACTTAATGAAAATTGCCTAAAATAGGGAGGCAATAGCAGTAATAATGCGCTGCATTAATAAAGCAGGTGCCACCATACTATCTACTATCTGTGTAGCGGAGTCACACTACTATATTACGCTGGTTGAGACGTTCAAATATAGACAGGATTCCGGTAAGAGAATCAGCGATTGGATCAAATATTCTTCACAAGGACGCATTTATTCGACAGTTTTTGGGTTGTCATTTGCACCAATTATTCTTTGCCAATGATATCTGTGTTAATGGTCTAAAGGAACAATAAATATAATTAGAACCATATTCTGTGAACCATTTTCACACTTACATGTTAATCAAACATGCAAATAAACACTGATTAGACAATGAAGTCTGCATTCTTAACATTAATGACGCGTTATTACACAACTATATAAAGTCTGTTTGCGTTGATTATGTTGTTATTAATGTAAACACACGTGTGATGCAATATAATAATACTGTCGATTCCAATGCGTGTTTCTCTCACGGCAAATTACAACCACTACGGCGCTCAAAACTCGCCGATGGTAACCGCAAACAATCGCGGAACATCAAATAACATATACTAGATAAACATACAAATAGAAATGTACTTACATCAAGGCATTATTCAGAGCATAAACAAGCGCGCAGAGATGAGTATTCACCAAACTGTCTACCTGTATGCAACACTGTAAATCAGTCTGTGTGCCACAACTTTGGTTCCTAAAACAGGCTATCATACAATCTGACTGGCCAGCGACAAAGTCCCCAGAATTGGATGGCCACCAATCCGCCTGAGCCCCTACGAATGGACTCGGGCTGTTCTCCGCCGCAATATTTAACAGTGCTCTAAAGGGAGAAAATAAAAAGTGAAATTTTATATGTTTTGGATAGAGAATAAAAGCCAACACACATGCCTTGCTCTGAATAAAAGCCAACACACCTGCTGCTCCTGCTGCCTTGGCGGCCAGTCCTCTGCCAGAGACCACATCACCGTAATCCTCGCAGGAGACCACTAAGGAAGGGGCGGCCAACTGTTGATGGAGACGGTTGTAGCAGGGGCGTCATTCCCATAAATGTTGGCACTCTACCCATAACAAACTCCACTTCCTGTCAGCGCACACCCACCTATCATACAGCCACCCTTGGAGGCCAGCTTCAAAGTCCCCAGAATTGGATGGCCACCAATCCGCCTGAGCCCCTACGAATGGACTCGGGCTGTTCTCCGACGCAATATTTAACAGTGATCTAAAGAGAAAAAACAAAAAGTGAAATTCTAATGTTTTGGATAGAGAATAAAAGCCAACACATACTTTGATCAGTTCGCTGCTGTTCCTGCTGCCGTGGCGGCCGGTCCTCTGCCAGAGACCCCATTGCCAGGATCCCCGCAAGAGACCCCATTTGCAGAGGTGTGGCCAGCACACACCCCCACCGTGAGCCCCCTCTGATGGCAAGCTTCAAAGTCCCCAGCATTGGATGGTCACCAATCCGCCTGAGCCCCACGAATGGACTTGGGTCTGGTTTCCGCCGCAATATTTAACAGTGATCTAAAAGGAAAAAACAAAAAGGGAATTTAAAATATTTTGGATAGAGAATTAAAGTCAACACATACCTTGCTCCGTGCGCTGCTGGTCCTGCTGCCTTGGTGGCAAGTCCTCTGCCAGAAACCCTTTCACCGGGATCCCCACAGGAGACTGCTAAGAATGGGGTGGCCAACTGTTGGAGACGGTTGTAGCAGGGGCGTCATCCCCATAAAAGTTGGCACTCTATACATAACAAACTTCACTCCCTGTCAGCGCACACCCCCTACCATAGATCCACCCTTGGAATCCAGCTTCAAATACCCCAGCATTTGATGGCCACCACTCCGAAAAAGCCCCCACGATTGGACTCTGGTCTGGTCTCCGATGAAATATTTAACAGTGCTTCAAAGGGAAAAAACAAAAAGTAAATTTCAAATATTTTGGATGGAGAATTAAAGTCAACAGATACCTTGCTCTGTGCATTTGCATTTAGTTATTTAGCAGATGCTTTAATCCAAAGCAACTTACAAATGAGGACAAGTAAGCAACTTTAACTACAATAAGAGGCAACAATGAATAAGTGCTATAGACAGGTCTCAGGTATTTCAACACAGTATGAGAAGGATTTTTTTAAGAAGTAGAAGTAGGGTTGTGTTAGTAAGTTAGTCAGGAAAGTGAAGACGAAAAAGATGAGTTTTTAGTTGTTTCTTGAAAATGGCTAATGACTCTGATGGAGATATGGAGTCTACCGGGCAGAGTAAAAGAGAGAGTCCGGAACAAGGGATTTCTTCCCTCGTTGGGATGGAACCACAAGGCGACGTTCGTTAGCTGAATGCTTATTTTTGGTGGGCACATAAGTGCGAAGAAGTGAGAGCAGGTAGGGAGAAGCGAATTAATTAGTCACCTTGAAGGCAAAAATCCTTAAATCTGATGCGAATCTGATGTACGCCACTGGTCCTGCTGCCGTGGCAGCCGATCCTTTGCCAGAGACCCCATTGAAAGGATCCCCGCAGGAGACCCCGTTGGCAGGGGTGTGGCTGGCACACACCCCCACCAAGAGACCTTTGTTAAGGTCAGTTTCAGAGTTCCCAGCATTGGATGGCCAACAACTCGCCCGAGCCCCAACCCATTGGCAGGGGTGTGGCTGGCACACATCCCCACCGAGAGCCCTCTGTGAAGGCCAGCTACAGAGTCCCCAGCATCAGACGGCCACCATTCTGACCGAACCCCTTCCAGGGGACTCTGTTCAGCTCTCCGCCGCAATATTTAACAGTGCTCTAAAGGGAAAAATGAAAAAGTGATTTTCATATGATTTGGAAAGAGAATAAAACCCAATATATACCTTGCTTTGTGCACCGCTAGTCCTGCTACTGTAGCAGCTGGTCCTCTGCAAGAGACTCAATCGTCAGGATCCCCGCAGGACACCTCTGTTGGAAGGGGTGTGGCTGGCACACACCCCCACCAAGAGGCCACTGGGAAAGCCAGCTTTAGAGTCCCCAGCATCGGACGGCCACCAATCCGACCGAGCCCCAACGAGGGGACACGGATCTGCTCTCCAACACAATATCGGACGGCCACCAATCCGACTCTCCAACACAATATTTAACAGTGCTATAAAGGGAAAAAGCAAAAAATGAATATCAAATGTTTTGAATAGAGAATCAAAGCCAACACAAACCTTGCTATGTGCGCCACTGGTCCTGCTGCCTTGGTGGCTGGTCCTCTGCCAGAAACCCCATCAACAACATCCCCCACAGGAGACCCCGTTGGCAAGGGTGTGGCTGGCACACACTCCCACCAAGAGGCCACTGTGAAACCCAGCTTTAGAGTCCCCAGCATCAGACGGCCACCAATACGATCAAGCCCCAACGAGGGCACTTGTGTCATCTCTCCACCGCAATATTTAACAGTGCTCTAAAGGGAAAATACAAAAAGTGAATTTAAAATGTTTTGAATAGAGAATCAAAACCAACACATACCTTGCTCTGTGCGCCGCTGTTCCTGTTGCCTGCTGCCAGAGACACTATCGCCGGGATCCCCGCAGGAGACCTCGTTGGCAGTGATGTGGCTGGAACACAACCCCACCGTGAGCCCTCTGTGAAGGCCAGCTTCAGAGTCCCCAGCATCAGACGGCCACCGTTCTGACCGAACCCCATCCGGTCAGCTCTCTGCCGCAATGCTTAACAGTGCTCTAAAGGGAAAAATCAAAGAGATTTTTATATGATTTGGAAAGAGAATTAAAGCCAATACATACCAAACTCTGTGCGCCGCTGGTCCTCCTGCCGTGGCAGCCGGTCCTGCAGCAGAGACTCCATCATCGGGATACTTGCAGGAGACCCCATTGGCAGGGGTGTGGCTGGCAGACACCCCCACCATCGAGCCCACTTTGAAGTCCAGCTTTAGAGTCCCCAGCATCGGACGGCCACCAATCTTACCAAACCCCATTCAAGGGACTCGGGTCAGCTCTCCGACGCAATATTTAACAGTGCTATATAGGGAAAAGGCAAAAACTGAATTTTAAATGTTTTGGATATAGAGTAAAAGCCAAGACATACCTTGCTTTGTGCCCCGCTACTCCTGCTAACGTGGCAGCCGGCCCTCTGCCAGAGACCCCATCGCCACAATCCCTGAAGGAGACCTCATTGGCAGGGGTGTGGCTGGAACACACCCCCACCATGAGCCCTCTGTGAAGGCCAGTTTCAGAGTCCCCAGCATCATATGGCCACCATTATGACCGAACGGCATCCAGGCAACTTGTGTCAGCTCTTCGCCACCATGCTCTCCACAACCCTAGCAGGAGCCCACCTCTACATTGCTCTGTGCGCCGCTGGTCCTGCTGCCTTGGTGGCCAGTCCTCTGCCAGAGACCCCATTACCGAAATCCCCACAGGTGACCGCTACGGAAGGGGCGGCCAACTGTTGATGGAGACGGTTGTAGCAGGGGCGTCATCCCCAAAAAGGTTGGCACACTACCAGTAAAAAAACTCCACTCCCTGTCAACGCACAGCCCCTACCATAAAGCCACCCTTGGAGGCCATCTTCAAAGTCCCCAGCATCGGATGGCCACCAATCCGCCTAAGACCCCACGAATGGACTCGGGTCTGGTCTCTGACGCAATATTTAACAGTGATCTGCCAGAGACCCCATCTCCGGGATCCCCGCAGGAGACACTGTTGGCAAAGCTGTGGCCAGCACACACCTCCACTCTGAGCCCCCTGTGAAGGCCAGCTTTAGAGACCCCAGCATCAGACAGCCACCAATCAGCCTGAGCCCCCATGAATGGATTAGGGTCTGGTCTCCACCACAATATTTAGCAGTGCTCTAAAGGGAAAAAACAAAAAGTGAATTTCAAATATTTTGGATAGAGAGTTAAAAAGGACACATACCTTGATCCCTGCGCTGTTGGTCCTGCTGCCGTGGCGGCTGGTCCTCATCAAGAGACACCATCATCGGGATCCCCGCAGGAGACCGCTAAGGAAGAGGCGGCCTACTGCTGGAGACGGTTGTAGCAGGGGCGTCATCCCCATAAAAGTTGGCACTCTACCCATAAGACGCTGTTACAACCCTAGATGGTCAATCGAGGGGAAAGAGGAGTAACATTAAGTTGGGAGAAACACACATCTGCACAACACATAACGCACCAGGTGAGGAGTAAATCCAGAGACGTTCTGTACTGCAAGTGATGCTCTTTTATTTACACAATGTGAGGATTTGCGAAAATATTTACAAAATGAAAAAGGTGAATAATATATACAAGTATTTACATTATATTGCGACCAGTAAACGAAACAGACAGACGTGATATATGGGAGAGAATTGGAGAGGGGACACGGGCGGCATCCAAAGCAAAGAAATAAACCAAAAACCAGTCTACCTAGTATTGCCAGCCACTTACCTAA
>JAZGTJ010004409.1:20111-31001 GCA_036877575.1 Botia almorhae | reverse complement strand
ATAAAGTGTGAAGACCTCTACTCTAGAGTTTTAGAAGATAAAGTTTATTGTTTGTTTCCATGTTATTTCAATTAGGAACTTTAAAAGAGGAAATGTTTGTTAACATTTGTCTTATTAGGAGAAACATCAGTCACTGTTTTACTTACATTTCCATTGTAGCTCAGCTGCTATGCGAGGACAACGGGTTTGATTCCCAGGAAGCACCTGTATTTGTAAACTCCGCAACTGTATTCCTAGTCAATTTGGATTAAAGCGTTTTCCAATAACTTAAGTGTCAACCAAAGATAAGTGAGTAATCCAGTACGTCTCTTGAGTTATGAAAAACTTTAATAAAACAATAACATTTTACAAATGACATCACAAAGAATAACGGAGAAGAAGGTCTGACTGTAGAGATGCTCTGTCTCACATCTCTGGTCACACTTCATTGAGTTTGGTTCTCCAAGGCGGCACACAGAAGGGAAACAACAGAGAAATGTTTATTTGATGTGATGGTGATGTATGCGCTGTTATTGCCCTTCAAACCCAATGGATGCGTTTTGTGTAAAGGCTAATAATGCTAGTTCTTGTTTGGTCACTGAGCAGCTGCGCTGGATTTGGCAGGTGGTTAAACCGGTGACCAGGTTAAGAAGCGGCTGACAAAGTGCCGTACAAGGGCTAACAATGTTAACCAGCTAACAATTTTAGCTTGTAAAAACGTTTCCCTAACGTTTCCATTAGGTAACAAGCAAGTTCTAGGAACGTTCAAAATGTCCAGTTTTTTAGATGTTGTATACACGTTATTGGAACGTTTTATATATATATACATTTTATGGTTTTAGGAACGATATTCAAACATGTTTTATTAATTCTGTAACTTGTCCCACTAACAACTTAAGAATAATGTTTCTGATATATATGATATGTAATGTTTTATATGTTCTATTAATGTTAGTGCAAGAACATTTGTTGATAACTTTAGACATTAGCCAATGTTCTGAGAACGTTCCCTGTTTTTGGATTCTGTGTATCCTGTAGTTGGATTTCAGTGTGAGACTTTTGTTATACCCATGAGCGCTGTAAAAAAACAAAAACACTGTTTTATTTCACGCGTCTTTCTCTTTCTTTGTCTCTTGTCCCATCACCCATTTGTTATGCATTTGTCTCGTCATGTTAGCCAAACATCTCCGCGCCTCTCCCTGCTGCTAACAGCACAAAGACGCTCGCCACAGCGGGGCTGTCCATATCTTGATATATTCAGCTGTTTACTCATTCACAGAACATTCTGGCTTTCATCCTGGTTTTTAAAGGACACCATTGTGGTGAAGTGGTATTAAAACGCGTACAGTTATAAAGTAGCTTGTGCTCTCGCGCTCTTACGCCCGTGAGCCGGCCGGGGTGCGACACATTCAGTCTATAAGCTTATTAACCAATCCGAATTCAGCGAGTTGTCAACGTCCAAGCACTGCAATGCACTCTGGGAAAAGGAAGCAGAATTTGATGACTGTTAACTTGATTCAGGAGTTTGTTTCGGGTCTTGCCCGGCCTTTTTGACGGAGACAAATGAGTCGTACTCCACCAGAATGTCTCCTCATGCAAAACAGAGACGCTACCAGTGCGCACCCTGTGTGGGTTTCTCACACAGCACTTCATGAGTACGTGACGCGGCGCTTGGCTAAGCCGCTCAACCAATTGGCAGGTCCTCAAAATGTCTCGCGTTCCAGATGGGACGTTTTAAGAAGCACAAACGTTGTGCTCTCATGCAGCTGCTTCGCTTTTTGAAGTTCTAGGGGACGGATGTCACGTAATGACAATTGATTAAAATATGAACATTGTTTGGGATGGAGGCTGAGTGCCTTACACTGTCTCGGTTGATGCTGTTGTAATATTTCAGCTGAATGGAGGGGCCATCCCTCTATTCTGACCTTGTGCAATGGCTTGCGATAGAGAGAGAGAGAGAGAGAGAGAGAGAGAGAGACATGACACTGATGGCATTATATGCACTTATGCTGAAAGGTCCAGGGCAGGAGAGCTCCAACCCAGCTAACAATTTTAGATTGAAAGAACGTTTCCCTAACGTTGCCATTGATAACAAAAACGTTAAAAACATTATTTTGTTATTTTAAGTTGTAGGAATGTTCAATGTGTCCAGTGTTTTTAGACATTGTCTTAACAGCATTGCTTGGTTACAAGAAGATTGTTTAAACATGTTGTTAAGCATTACATTAACTTCTTAAGAATACAATTTTTTGATATATGATGTATAACGTTAAAAATGTTTTATTAATGTTACTGCAAGAACATTTTGGAGAACTTTGACAACCTTTAAAGAATGTTAGCCAACGTTATGAGAATGCTCTCTGTCACCTGGGAAGGTGCTTGTTCCTGAAATCCACATTTATATCTTCTCTATATAAAAGAGAAATGATATAACAACCTTCCTCCTCTCACAAACTCATCCTGAAGTCCTCTGTTGTGTGAGTCAGTTTTCTGTCTGGAACCCGAGCCGTTTGGGCGTGCGTGTGTACGAGAACACATTTAAGCACACGCCAGTATCCGCCCCTCTGGCTGCAGCCGCCATGTGACATCAAGCAGTAACGCAGCAGTCCTCCATGTGCCAAAATCAGGGCCTCATCACTGGATCTCTCCTCTGGCTGGGATGCCTCTCTCTGGGTCTAATTGCTGGCTCCCTCCCTAGACATCCATGCCAAGCTCTGGGGCTAATTGTTAGCATTCCCCTCTGGCAGAGCGGCATGGCTGCATCTCTCCAGCGGAGTTATCACAAGGTTTTCTATATAACCTGTTTAAATTTCCTTCTTTTGGAAACACAGCTCAAAAACGTTTAAATACTGTTTAAATACACATAATGTTTTTTTCATTTTCACTTTAAAATTAAATGTATTAAAAGTAGTAAAAAACATTATACCATATAGTATTACAGCCAAAAATATTAAATGTAACACATTTGTTCATTATTTCTTTTCCTCTCAGCTAACAATTTTAGGTTGCAAGAATGTTTCAAAAATGTAATTTTGAATGTTCTAGAAATGTTTAAAACATCCAGTTTTCTTTAGATTATTGCTTGGTTATAAGAACAGTATTCAAACATTTTTAAACATTGCACTAACAACTTAAGAATAACGTTTTTGATATATATAATATATAACATTTAAAAACATTCTTATAATTTTACTACAAGAACATTTGAGATAACTTTAAAATAACTTTTAGAGAACGTTTGCCAATGTTCCCAAATGTTCCCGGTTAGCTGGGGATGACAAGCACAGCAGGAGAACAGAGACAGGAAACAGGATCGAGACGAAACAAGAGCCGGACTCAAACCTGCATCGCCAGCATAAGCAGCTCTCTCTGACGCGGTGCATATTTTATGATGATCACAAGTGTAGCTCTTAATGAATTGTAGATGTCAAGCATGTTGAATGGGGGCATAAATTAAAACATACGCAGGATCTGTGATGTGGCTCGGTGAGGTAATTAAGCGTGTCCATTATTGTTGGACACAGACTTAGCGGTTTAATGTTGCCGTGCCCCTCGTGTATGATGAACAGTAACATTTGCCTGGACCACAGCGGTCATCAATTACATCCACACGCGTGTGTGTGTGTACAGGTGTGTCCTGATAAACACAGGCTGTCCTCATACTGTTCATGATGGATCTCTCTCTCTCTCCCTCTCTCTTTTTCCTCAATCTGGCTTAGGATTGGTGCAGTCTTCCCATTGGCAGCTAGGAACTGATGGATGAGGCGCTGGTACCTCGCAGTAAATGGATTAAGTGCTTTTTTCTTCCGCAACTGTACCGTTCTGGAATGAGCAAATTGGATGTGGTTTGACAGGCAGGCGGTGAGTTTTCAAGCACCACTGTGGGGAGTTGTGGAGATGTTCACACACACACACACACACACACACACACAGGAAGTGGATGAGAATCATCAGTTTGACAGGTTGACACGACTGCCAGGACATAACAGCCGACAGCGATGATTTCATTGGCCTAGAGTCCCCGGTTCTTTGGATTTATTTATTTTTTACATCGGAGGTTCCTCGATTCATTTGTGTATTTGCGCCGGCTGGTATTTCAGCACAATCTGTTGTCAAGCTGTTTACTGTTACTCGTTCATTTTTTACACCAGTACTAGGCCGAGCAGCAGATAGATAAGCTCATTATCTCAGTGCTGTTCAGCAGTCGCTTTACAACCTGCAGCCTGGACTGCATTTATACCTTTTCTAAAGTAAATGTGTGTGCCGTTTGCCTGATCAACAGTCAATGCCACAATGCTGAGATCTTGTGGGTGGTTGCCATGGTGTTCTGGGTAGTTGCTAGGGCATTGCTTTGTTGTTAGGGTATTCTGAGAGGTTGCTAAATGGTTAGTGGTCCATGTCAATAGCCCGCCTCCAAATATGGATCGTTTTTTGTTGTTAATAAATGGTATTTCTGTTTATAGATCAGAAATTTAATTTCAAAAACGTTAGGGAAACGTTCTTACAACTTCAAATTGTTGGCTGGGTTCATCCATCATTATCTGTGTTATGTCACTCTGACATATTCTTGTGACACACTGAGGCTCTCAGAGTCATGCCTCCATTGTGACACCAATCCTTGATTTAAACCAATCAGCTAAGATTAACCCCCCAGCTCATCCAATCACAGAATCAGGCAGGCTGAGCCTACAGCATCTCTGTCCTCTAGCTTTAATCCTCCACCTCATGTGAAAGTTCACACCAGTTTGTGAGGCAAATCTGTGACGATGTGCAAGTTCATTCCCATCTTTCTCATCCTGAGAAGGTTTGACAGGGTCTGAAGGCAAGTGCTTTCAGTGTTGATCTTCTGACCTCATCACTGGACTCAGATATTCCTCTGTTGTTTTACGTTTGTGGATATTGCAGCAGCTGAACAGACACAGTATTATAATGCTCAGATGTGCCTGTCCATTTGTAATTGCTTTATGTACACTTAGATTTACATTTTCTTTGCTAATTGAATAGATTTTACACAAAAACATGCACTGTATTTGGAAATACCTTTGTTTTACGTGCTCATAGTAGTCTGAGCAGTTTACATGGGCTCCAGGTTTGAGTATAAAGTCAAACATAAACAGTGCTGTCGGAATGAGGAGTCAGTTAAATGAAAGCGCCTCTAAAGTGTTGTTTTACAAATACTTTGTAAAAGTGAACCTACTCATTCAAAGAAGACAGTGATGTCATCCACTCTGCCACCCGTATACGGAAACAATCTTTATAAGAACAGTAACAATTTGTGTTATATTTAGCCTTTTTTGTATTGCTTCTATTTTGCTACAAAGATATTTCCTACTTATTTCTTCTGAAAAGCTATTTCATTTTAAAATGCGTGTTTGTATCTTAACCAGGTGCAACACAGTTTTCAGTAACGAGCAACTTGCCTGTCCCCGAAAATATGAAAACAACACGCAGTGCTTCCCAAGATAGCATCGTTTTCATGCTATGTTGTCATATTCAGTGTTTCTTAACTTTCGTAACCAGTCTCATCTCGTTTTTCCTTCATGTTTGACAGACACAAGAGGCGGAACTCTGGTCCAGTGAGTTTTTGATGTGGGCGGAGCTACACGTCGTGATGCTGCTTAAGTAGAAACCAGGTGACTGGCAAAATGTCCTGCCGTCTGTCCCTGTGGTGAGACAGAGACTCAGATTAGCATTGAAGAGACAGCTTTGTTGTGTCGCGCTTGGTTGGGACCGGGACACGTTGCCACGCAATCCAATTACCTCAACACTGTCTATCACCTGTAAGCGTAACACATCTTTCATAGCTGGTCTCAGTTCGCTCTCATTTAAATAAACATTTCCCCAACTAAATCAAATGATCTTTTTCTCACGCCCTCGCTCTCCTGGGCTTCACTGTTTATTAGCTGTCTGGCTCTATCTATCCTATTGATCAGTCTGTTATCCCCTCGCTCTGTGACATCAGCACCTTCAGTGTATTAAAGACGGATTCAACACACAGATGGTGTCCCTAAACTCGGGGGCACTCCACTGTTCCCCTCATTTCAGGGTGAACTTGATAAAGCTAAACTTGGTTCACCTCCTTATAGGACAAACCTCTATCTGATCGCCTCTTACTCTAGATCCGTATGGCGTTTTTCTGTCTTCTTCCTGGTATTTTTCTTCTTTTCTCTGCTGACCTTGACCCACATCAGCAGATCCAGAGAATAAATAATAAATACAGGCTTTTCAGATTCCTGTCATCTCGTGTTTGCTGTTTCTCTCTTTCTCCTCCGCTGGAGAAAGGGCAGAGTTGTCAGGAGTCTAGAACAGACGTTTGTTCTCCTCTTTTCTTCCTCCGAGCAGCAGAAGCAGCTGCCCGTTCTCACATGAATAGTTTGACATTGTCAGTTTGAAGTGATGTGGAATGATAAAAGCTTGTATTTTATTACCACCCATGTTACTTTTTAAACAAAGATTTTTGCTAGTTAGTAGGGATGGATCATGATTGTTGACTACCAAACTAACAAGTTTGCACTGTAAGAACATTTCCCTAACGTTTCCATTAAGTAACAAAAATGTTAATGTTATTTGGAAAGTTCTAGGAATGTTCGTCTAGTTTTTGTATTAATTTGGTATTAATGGTGCTTGGTTAAGAACATCAAAGTTTTTACAATTCTGTAACGTTTTAAAAACATTCCAATAACAACTTAAGAATGTCATTTTTGAATATTGTAAAATATATAACGTTACAAAACGTTCTGCAAACATTTCTGCAAGAACATTTTTTGATAATGTGAGAAAACTATTTGATAATTGAGAAAACCTTTAGAGAATGTTAGCCAATGTTTTGAGAATGTTCCCTGTCAGCTGGGTAGTTCTTTAGTTGTTTGACTTATGTAGATTTCTTTTATAGTTATTTTTTAATATACAATTTTTTTTTACCAGCGGGGCTTTAATTAGCTTTACAAAAGCTGCTAGACTTGTTTAAATTCAGCTTAAAAAAGCACTGCTGCTTCATATATATATATATATATATATATATATATACATATACTGCATATATTATGTATATAGTTAAGTTATATATAGAGATATCTGAATACTCCTGAAACCACAAGGTGGATTTAAAAAGATAAATCCACGTACATTCTTATAACATTATTCTTTCTGTAGCTGAATTCTCAGAGATACATTGACAAACATTTGAAGTCTGCCGGCACACCGGCCTGTGCTAATCTAAATTCGGGCATTTCTCACAGAAGTGCACACTTATTAGTGTGATTTGACTTAGAAGGGTTTTAAAGGAGAGGAAGAGTCTCTGTGCTACACTGCAGAGCAAAGCCGAGCCGATGCTTCTGTGATAGCGCTGCTCTATTAAAAACACCATTTCAGGATAAGAATTGAATTTCACACATGGCTGCGCAGACACTACATATGTTTCTTCTTAATAAAGAACAACCACTTATTCTGAAAAGTCCAGCCTGTGTCGCTCACGTCTGGCTTTGCTTTGCTCTGAATCACTCCGTTGTCTCGTTTGTCTGAATGCACAACAGACCAAATCTTCTGCTCTGAAACATCTTCATAGTTCTCACAACACAATACAGCTGATTTTATAGTGTGACTCTCTTTATAGACATGTTTATATGGGAAATATTTGTACCAGATTTATGAATACTGCTTCATATATACTTTCTTAAAGGTTCTAGTTACTAGGTAACCAAAACAGTCTATAGGCAGTCTAAAGTTTTTAAAGATTATTATATTCTCTAGTTCTTTAAGTAACGCTTTAAGTACAAAAATCAACAGATTCCCAAATGCATAAACATAAAGAACATCTATAGTCAACACAAGAACCTTATACGAGTCTTTGTTGTTTTGTTTCCAGTGCCACTGTCTTTATTAGACAGAAGAATACAGAATAACAATACAGTGGAGGGAGAGAAAGAGAGAGAATAGAATCAGGACACGATCCCAGCTAACCATTTTAGGTTGTAAGAATGTTTCCCTAACATTTCCATTAAGTAACAAAAACGCTCTAGGAACAGTTAAACCGGCCGCTATTTGAGTGGACAAATATAAACCTGACAGGAGCTAAGTGCATCTGTAAAGATGGATGTATAATAAAGATTATGGTAACTGTCTGAACTAATCTCGTTGATCTGCATCCTGAGTATGTTAGCAAATAGGTTTTTCTGGGAAAATACCCTTGTGAAATGTCAAATCTTCGCAGCTTATGCAGCACAAACCAATGCTAACAAAAAGACCTCAGATGAGGCAATCAAAGACGACGCAAGTTACACTTACTCAGATTGAAATAACATGTCATCTCCAGAGGCCCACAAACACACAGAATCAACAACAGCAATATGTTTTCATAGACACAGCGAGCTTAAATGAGCCGACCTCCAGCATGTCCGGCAGCACAGGCTTCTCTGAGCTCTCAAAGCTCGTGCTGCAGTCACTCCGCATTATGCATGTGTGGATTGTTGGGGAATTTTTCTGGTCTCAGACAAATGGTGCAGCAAAGAGTGAGGCTTGCTCTCCGGCAGGGGGGCACGTCTGCGCTGAGCCCAGCAGGAGAGTCTCTTGACACGGGAGGTGGACGGCAAATTCTGGCCACCCCTGTGGTGGCTGTCAATCACGCCGCTAATAAACTCGTGCTGTATTGTTTTAGCATGTTCTCTCTCAGGGAAATCTAGACGCGTGTACCCAGCTAGCAGGGTGCGTTCTCACCTTGGCAAACATTCTCTGAAAGTTCTCTCAAAGTTATCAAAAACGTTCTTGCAGATAAAACATATGGAATGTATATGTTATATAACATATATGGAATGGAAACTCGTAATACATATATATTATGTCTATATATACAGTATGTCTGAAGTCTTTCTCAAGCTGCTGTTGGTATCAGTCATGCGCAGACAGTGGCAGGATTTGGTGTAATTGCTGTGATGTGGACCTGATAAGAGCAGTTCTCTCTTTCTGACTCATTTTCTCTCCAGCAATTGCATTTCAATTAATAACTCTCTGCGAGACAGTGCTTGTGGATGTGAGAGGAATATGATTGCTCTGTCAGTCACCAGCCAGGAAACCTCCACTGTGTGTCCATGTTCCTGTCTCAACCCAACTAGACTTTCTGCCCGTGAGATCTTTAAATCTGCGCCATGTGTCATTCATTCGGTCCTGATTCATTTATATCAGCTGCGGTCGCGTCCTGGGGCTGAGTGGAGGCAGTGTCAGGGCATGAGGAAACTTTAAACCTGCCTTCAGTAGCCAATCCAACCCCATCATTTTGTATTAAGCTTGTATTAAGATCCTTTATTTCTTCTAGTAAGTGAGAATCTAAACGTAATGTTGACCCTGTTTCACAGACCTCATGTCTTTACATGGAAAGCCGATGAAGATGTTGTCTTCAGCTTCGAGCTTTCCCCCCCATCCCAGTTTTCTCACATATGTCTCCTCTAGAGTTACAGAAGAGATCTCAGCAGCGTCTCAAGGTGTCCTCGGATTTGCCAGAATACTTTACTTAAAATTAAGGTATTAAGAGTATGAAATCAACATCAGATTTTCTAATGATGCTATCATTATTAATGTAATGCCTATATATTCCGTTAATGTCTGTGAACAATTGTCTTATTTGTCTCTTATTTCTTCCAGAGAATGTCATGAGAAACCGTTGACACTTCAAAGACACATAACTGAAAACTCAATTAAGTCTCTCAATTATAACTTTCCTTTGGCTTTTCTTCCTACACGCATTTCAATTAAAACAGGTATTAATTTTAACACAATTTGCATAATACACACCTGATTGACATGTGTAATTGAAGAACTCTGCATTTTCATTTATTTGTCCATCATCTTTTGTCTTGGCTGTGATTGGTTTTGAGCAGGTGATGGCAGCTTGAGGAAGTCGAGTGAGAAGTGAAGCGAAGTGCTAAGAGACACAAGCCACTGCTCTCCCCTCTGGCAGGACAACTCTCCAAAACCACCACTGCATTTCATTCCCTTTGCAACCAATCCTCATCCAATGCATCACACCCCAGCTAACAATTTTAGACTATAAGAACATTTCCCTAACGCTTCTATTAAGTAACCAGAAACATTAAAAATGTTCTAGGAACGTTCTAGTTGTCTAGATGTGTAGTTTACATTTACATTTACATTTAGGCATTTGGCAGACGCTTTTATCCAAAGCGACTTACATTGCATTATACTTCACATTGATCATTATACATTAGTTATGTGCAATCCCTGGGATCGAACCCATGACGTTGGCGTTGTTAACGCCATGCTCTAACCACTGAGCTACAGGAAAGCTCAGTTTCTATAGACATTGTAATAAGGTTATTTGGTTTGCTTATAAGAACATTATGCAAACTTTTTTTTATTCAGTATCATTTTTAAAACATTCCACTAACTACTTAAGAGGTGTGTTTTTGAAATACATGATATATAACGTTAAAAAATGTTCTACTAGCGTTACTGCAAGAACGTTTTTTGATAACTTTGAGGAACATTTTAGAGAACGTTAGCCAGCGTTCTAAGAACGTTACCTGTTAGCCGGGGCGTCGCTAACGTGGAGTGCCATTCTCATCTGCACTGAGTCTCTCAGTGTATTAGTCATTGTGAACACAGTGCACAAACCGCACGGCGGTCGCTTTGTCTCTGTAACCTTGCCTCTGCTCTGTGCATGTACGACAACAAGAAAAGTAGACAATGGAAGGTGTCGAGTGGGTGGAAGTCAGAGTGAGCGAGTGAGAGAGAGAAAGAGAGAGAGAGTAAAATGAAAAGTGGGCGTTGCGAGGGCACACAGCGACCCGATAACATAAAAGATAAGAGGAAGTCGTTAATGACCAGCCACAATTAAAGCACACGTCACATTAAAATGGTAAAAAAGGAAACTGGAGTGGGGGTGTGTGTGTGTGTGGGGGG
>JAZGTJ010004409.1:0-20090 GCA_036877575.1 Botia almorhae | reverse complement strand
AGTGTACACGAGACAACATGTAAGAGAGGAACAGATGATGATTTACGGGAATGTGCGCGATGTGGCGCCTTGTTTGGGAGCAGATGTGTCGGGAAGCAGAAGATGGGTGTTAATAACAGGTCTTATGTGGCTTTCTACAAACTGAAATGCTGCACAGGCCAAAGAGAGAGAGAGCGCAGCAGTGATGCTGCTTGATCTTTGCTGAGTCACACAGATGGCACAACAAGCAATAAATACACACTTAAGTGTAGTTTAAAGCTCTCCTACAGAGTCATGTGTGTTAGTCATGTGTGCCTGAAAATACTTCGCATTTGATTCCATATTAACTTCACACATCTGACTTTATTTGGCTTTTTTAATACATGCTTCTGGCCACGTTGTATGTGTTTCACTCTGAAAAACGTAATGTGTTGCTTCAGTCTGTTACCAACCTTCCATACTTTGTGTTTGCTAGCAGCATACTTTAGCCATGTAAGCAGTTACAGATAATGACTGATTTAATTTCCTCTCGCTGCAGAAATTCCTCTAATTTTCACCGATCGTTTGATTTTAGGATCTCAAGCTGGTGTTGCTGCAGATGCTGGAAAACAACCTCAAGCTATGCGGCACTGAGGCGAGGCACCTGACTTCACACACCGAGTGTGCTACATTCCATCACATTGTGAATGCTCTGTGCCTCCTAGCGATGAATTAACCAAGACTTCTTAATGTAAAATCAATTTGCTAGATGCGGTTTCTTCAATCAGGTATGCAAGCCTCGTTAAGCGTGGAGTTTACTTGCTGTCTCTCTCTTGTTGTTTATTCCGCTGACTATAAAGGGTTAGATCACCCAACATTTAAATTCGGTCATAATTTATGAACCATGATGTTGTTTCAAACCATAATGTTCGCTAATGCTATCATTAGCGAATGTTAATACAACGTCTAAAAAAAACTGGACGCTTTTATT
This sequence comes from Botia almorhae, assembly GCA_036877575.1. Taxonomy (NCBI): domain Eukaryota; kingdom Metazoa; phylum Chordata; class Actinopteri; order Cypriniformes; family Botiidae; genus Botia; species Botia almorhae. The sequence continues at coordinate 19,141 of JAZGTJ010004409.1, read as the reverse complement.
TTTCCTGGAACATTCAAAATAACATTTTAAGGTTTTTGTTGTCTTAATGGAAACATTAGGGAAACGTTCTTACAACCTAAAACTGTTAACTGGGACCTTATTTTCATACAGTAAAAAGCACGGCGTCAGTCAGTAATATTCTGTAACTAAACCTCCTTCTGTGTTTGTATTCACATGCGATTGTATTATTAAAGATTAAAATATACGATTATTTATTATGATTTTGCATTGCAATGCCATTTTGCAACTGATGTCATCCAATCTTCCTGAAATACATCCATGCCGATGATAAAACCGCCACAGTTTCTTTCCTCCTGTCCTATTCTTATCAGCAAGTACATGATGAGCTGTCATATTTTCTCTCCCATCATCTCATTCTGTCTATCACCCCCCCCCCAAACATCCCCCTGTTTTCTTCCTCCCTCAACCTTGACAGGCTATAATCCCCATATTTTGTCTCAGCGTATCATTTCTGCTACATTTGGCTTGTGTAATTCTCCAGTGAGGGCTGAGAGGGGCAGAGACCTCTCTGACCATTTACATAAAGCCACGAGTGCCATTACGGCATCACTTTGCATTTAGATAACTGCCAGCGCACCAGGTAAATCGGGCGACCGTGCGTATCCGCGTCAGTCTTCAAAGCTGTCGGGGGCTGAGGAGAGGGAGGGGGCCGCTCCACCTGACTGAAGCCCTCCATCAAATCAGCATCTCCATCTCCACAGTTTCTCTCGTAGATATGCACGTATGAAGCTGAGATACATATAAGCCAGTGAGCTCAGCCAGATATTGCCATCATCATCCACATGGAACAGGAAATATTCACTTCTTCCCGGTAATCAGATGTTTATGAGGTGCTCTTCCAGCTCAGAACACATAATAAAGTTCTAGGTTTCATTTGAGCGTCAACAGTGTCTCCAGTGTTTTATTCCAAGATGCATTAAAATAAAAACAGAAACCAATGGGACAATTGTTGACGTGCCGTGCGAGTTCCAGCTATAAAATGAATGTACGCAGATAACATGTCTTGGATTATTTGGTCATAATAAATGATTGAAATCATTTTGTTGTTTTGGTAGATCTGAGCACAGTTTGTGATCAGAGATTCACGAGACATCATAACTCAAGCTCAGATTTTTCCAGGAAGTTATTATGAAGTCCATGAAGCTTTTCTATGGAGACATCATGATGGAAGGTATGGAAAACACCAGACCTGGTTGTGTTCCAATGAATCAATATTTGATTCTATTCTAACATGCATTTGTGAGGAGCTTAATAGACAGTGAATTGAATTGATGAAAAAAGTCGATATGCCTCTTCAAATGAATGAATGTCCAATCTCAACCCAGGTTTTACGGTGAGAATGATTCATTTGGATAAAGCCATGTACTGCTGTCACACTTCCCTGAGTCCAAACAGTCGAGGGCACGTGAAGCATCTCTTCAGAATTAAGCATTTCACATTCATAAGCACTGCTTACACCCCCTTTGGTTAAAGTGCAGGACTACCAAGAGGAAAAGCAGCACTCTCATTGGTTCCTCCTGCCTATCACAGGCTCCATGTCAAATTCCTCTTTCACTCCTCCAAACACATGGCAGTAATTCTCGTTAGATATGGTTCCAAAAATAACAACATACTATTGCAAGGACAAAGAAAGTCAAGGAATCTGACAGGCAATGGGGCACTTTCTCTCTTCCTCTTAGTCTGTCTTACTGCATCTCTCTCTCTCTCTCTCTCTCTCTCTCTCTCTGTTGCTTTCCTCTGAGGGAGATGTGTGCTCCCTGAGGGCTTTGCAAGCCCTCTTTTTCTCCTCACTCATTTACACCAGCCCTGATGCATGCTGGAATTGATAACATGGACACCTCCTCTTATCGTGTTTTACAGTAGTCTTTTGAGCAGGAGTCCTTTGTTAGCGAACTGGCAAGGAGCAAAGGGATGTCACAGGTATGGATGCCCTGCCAGAAAGCTCAAAGTTTTGGCAGCTTGCTAGGAAAAGATTTAGTACAATTTTTAGTAAAATCGAGGTTTAGTTGTGTTTTTTTAAAGCAACATTTGCTAACTTAAAATATATAAAACTTAGCTGTGATTTTTCTGCTTAGTCAATCAATAACGTTGATATAATGTCAGATTCTGTGATGATATATTCCTAAATGCATTTTTAAGTTCCTGTTGATTGTTTGACAGCCGTCGGCATGGCGAATGTGATCGATGATGCGTTTACGTGACTATGTGCATCTTAAACTGTTATTATTCTCCATGCATCCAGCCCCCTTTCTCTCTGAATTTATAGCATAACAATGTCTCAACTCAGTAATTCATTTCTGTTCGTCAGAAACCAGTACAAGGCTGTTGCCGAGGGGACGGGTGTTGGTAAGTGCTGCCGTGGCGACAGAAAGAAGTGATGCATTATTGCGATAGATCGCTGAATGAAACAGGAAGCGATGGTCAGTCCTGCATACTGACTTCTGCAGACAGTAAAAACGGTCAATACCCCAGTGATGAATCACAAACAGAGGATCAGGGCCTGGCACATGAAAGAGCTTGGGAGGAGAAACAGAGAGAGAAACGCTCTTTAAACTCACCGTGTCAGGCTTCAGTCTTTGGTTGGGACTAATGATCGTCTGACATGAGACAGTAATTGGTGTCTAGGGATGTTCGACTACAATGTCTTGTGCGTAACATAACAGGCAGCCGGAAAAGTCCCGATGTAGGGTTCAATATTTAGCCGGGAAGACCATGCACGTAACGCATGGCCTGAAAGGCAATTAAAACTGAGGACGTGACATTCGGATGATGCGCTGTCCAATTACAAGGGCAGGGATGGGCAAGCAATTACAACAGTTTTGGCAGATGCGCATGTAGCCTTATCCTCTGTTTAAATACGATTATGAAATTGCTCATGTTTTGTACCCGAATATGAGAAATGATAAACTGTGATCTAAGATTGTTGACTGTGTTAGCGCATCCGTTATATCCGAGAGCTCAGGTTCCAGTGGCCGCAGTACTGAACACACGCTGTGCATTGATAGTGTGTACAATCTCTGCATGATCATATTGCAACCAGAGGTAATTTGGTGTATTTGCTGACCATCCGAATCTGATACGTTACATCATCACAAATTACTGTAACATCATCAGTATGTCTTCTAGTTGCACTGCATGCTTTATTCCCAGAGTCAGTATCAATAATATTGACTTTGATGTGAAGAGCATGAAACATAGAAACATTACATAAGAGATACATAAAATAAGCAACCTGTCTATAATATCTAGCTGTCTATATCTATCTATACACCATCTATCTACCTACCTCTCTCTCTATATGAATATATATGTATTCATATATATATAGAAAGGTAGATAGATAGATAGATAGATAGTGTATATGATATATTCTTTAAATATATACTTTAGATGTGTCATTGTGATTAGTCAAATGAACATATATAGGACTTAATAAACAAGACTTATAAAGAGAAACATTAAAGCTGTGTAGGTAATCTTTGTCCATTTGACAAAACCTACTAAACTACATACAATATTCACACACACACACACACACACACACACAGTGTAATGCTTAATTATCCAGCCACGGAGGAACAAAATGAAGTGTATAGATGCAGACTTCAGACAGCGTCCTACAACCATGCTCCTTAGTGAGTAAGACAGTCATAACTCACACAGAACTGCAGCATGACCACTGCGTGTGTGTGATCCTTCACAGGATCAAAAAAAGAAGCGTCGAAGAACAGACACGAAAAAATACTCTGAAGGTTCCTCCTGCTTCCTCCACACCCCCCCCCCGGCCCAGCAACCATCTCCGGAGCGCATTTAAGCCAGAGAAAAAGAACGTGTTTGTCCCTAATTAGCTTCCCTTGCTCCCGCTTCCACACAAGATTGTAATTATGATTGGGTGTCGCGGTGGATGCGGAGGAGATGCGTGGCTGACATCAAGGCGGTGCTGGCCAGGAGAGATACGCCACGAGCCCCTCAAGCAGTATGGAAGTCTTCGCTTCTGTGAGACAATGTCCTGTGAGAAACAAATGTGGCCTCGAACCACAGGCCGTGAAACTGGAGGCACAGAGAACAGACTGACATCCAGCGGTGTGTTTGTAAAGAAAACAATCATCACAGCAGTCACCTGAAATGATGTTTTTCTAAAAGCTTTTGAGTCAGTGACCGGAGAGGCTCCATTACACCCCACATACTGGACAGATACGGGTGTGTGTATGATTATACTCTGGGAAGTATAAGTGCTTTTGTAATTGTGTGCAGAGGAATGCATTTCAGGGACAGCGGTCGGCATCGGTCGAAAAAGGAGGAATCTCTCTGCAGCCACCACCTGCTTCACCAGAAACTCGAGGGAAAAGTTTTACTCCTAATCAATCTGAGTCAGACTTAATACCACTGACCTTGCAAGCACCCGCAGAGAGACGTGGCACACTTACCTTCAGAGCACTTTGTTTTTAAGATGCAAGGCCAGCTCTCAGAATGACCCGAGTCTTACTTGTACACCTGTGCTGTGGAGGTACCTGACACCTGATCAACACCTGCTGGAACTCTGCTCTCTCATCTTTCTCGTAAACATTCCTACTGTTTGTTAAACTCTGTGATTCTGATCAAGCTGCCTGTACTTTCTGTCGGTCTGAGGCTTTTCTCAGCGTGCTTGTGAATGAGTTGATGATCGTTAAAGAGTTTTGACTGGCACGGCTTGATGTCTGTTTGGTGGTGATATTAGTCTTGCGTGCCAAAATATCTGGCATCTACCACCACAGAATAGTAACAAATCTCATCCTTTCTGGAGCTTATTCTAGACAGGAATCGCCAATTAAGGCATGCATGTGAAATGACTAACCACAGTTGTTTTTGTGTTGTATGAGGATGTTAAAATTAAAATCAATGTTGGACTTGCACGCAACAAAGTCAAGTGGTATTTTAAAAGCTATGAAAGGTTGTACAGATGACCCTGGAAAATGAGTGGAAATGTACGTAGACTTTGTGTACTTGTTTTTTTAAACACCAAATTAAAGATATTAAACACAATTATTAAAAGGAACTGTGTTCACATTCTGAAACCTTTAAAACACAAAAAATGTTTCGCCACGCTACAGTACAACAAAAATCTGCTTTTCGTACAGTTTTGTACTCCTTTTCTTGTAGGCAGTCCACAGATTGATGTTGCACCAGATAAAAGCACCAAACGTGGTGTTTATGATTCAGTCACTAAAGTTCCTTCACTTCTGTCAAATCAAGAGACGAGTGAGAGCCGGACATTGAGGTGCAATGTGATGCTCAAGGAATCCGTGATTGTTCTTCTGCTTTACCTGTTTAGCTGTGTGTCTGACTCGAGCACTCATGAAACAATTAACAATGCTTAAAGCTCAAGGAATGGTCGCTGGCATTATACTGTCACCAGTTAAATGTTTCTCTGTTTTTTAGAAATTCCTACTTTTTGGTGAGAAAGCATCTTCCAAGGACAAAATAAGGGCAGATGATGTTATTTGTTGTTATGATATGATGTTATTTTGAGCTGAAATCCAGTAAAGCCAGCTGCTAAGCCGATACAATGTACCAAAACCCATACAGCAGTGAAAAACTGTGTTTACAGAGAAAGACGACTAAGCAAAGCATTGTTTTTTAAAGGTTAGAGTAAAAGGCCGGCTGAAGTTTTTTTTGGACTAAGTTTTGACTGTTCTGACAGCCTTGTTTGTGCAGCCCGACTGTTTTTAATATTGAATCGACAGCGTTTATCAGAACAGCTTTTATTCTGCAATATAACAACATAACATAACAACATAGCATAACATATTACATAACATATAACATAACATAACATAACATAACATAACATAACATAACATAACAACATAACATAACATAACATAACATAACATAACATAACATAACATAACATAAGATAACATAACATAACATAACATAACATAACAACATAACATAACATAACATAACATAACATAACATAACATAACATAACATAACATAACATAACATAACATAACATAACATAACATAAGATAACATAACATAACATAACATAATAAATTTCCTCTATTAAACGCACGCTTGGCATAGAAACCGACAAACAGACTTTATAGTGTCTTTAATTGTAATAAACGTGCCGCGATACATCGACAGGTGGTGCACCCGTATTGAGCACTACAGACTTACTGTGGTCGTCATATAATCTTACTGGCTCAAGTGCGCTCAACGTCGCCGCCTAGATGTGACGCGTGTAATAAGTATCTGGCGGCGCGTTCCCTGAAACTCAAAACGAGGCTGTCTGGCGTTCCGGGAGCGCGGACCGCATTCCTCTTCATTCATGCCGCGCAGACTTCACACTCGGAAAGTGCATTGCGGATCTTTACACGCTGCTTCGGACAAAATGCACGCAAGCTTGAGATTTTACGCATGGCAAGGATAATAAACCGAGGCATAAGACGCACAAGTAAGTACCCCGCGGTCTTTCCGCACAAGCTTGACTTTTGCATGCAGTTTCGTGTGGGAAAAATGCATTTCGGATCAGTTCGCTGCGTTTGCAACTACGTTACAATTGTGTCGATCTGTCTCTACTCCACTGTTTTCTTTTGCCTTTTCTCTTGTGAATGCATCCGTGCTGGATTGCGACGGAATAGCTAAAGAGTGAGTTACGGGCGTTTTATATGCGGTTTTGACACCTTACTGTCTGTTAACTGACGCATTAAACGCAAGCTCATATCTGCATTGTGCGGTATTATTGGAGGAGGCTGTCGGACTTGCATGGATTAGATTATGTGGTTTAATTGCTTGACTGTAACAAGTAACAGACATGTTTTCACGCAGTGGGGCGTTTTCTAAGAATGTGTGAGGCTTCTTATATTTTCCAGGCACGCCGCTTAGTTTTACCTGCACGCCGCTGTATCTTACACTTTTGGGGAACCGGTACTCTTGGTTAAACGGCATTTATGGAATAGTGTTGGATATTGTTAAACATAATAAACAGGCTCTATCCAACACGTCTCAATCGTTCAGTTTTTTAGCCATCGTGTCTCGCTGACACGGTGTGTGGGTTGGCTGTCTGTAAAACATCGCCAAGATTCGTTCAGTTGGAAATTCAGGAAAATTGGATGTAGGTTATAACTGGCGGGGTGCATGACAAAGGCAGCTCGCGAAATCTAACATTAGTCCAATTTCTTAATATAAGCGCTAGTGCTATATAATCCCATAGCCAGACGATTGAAATAAAGCGCGTAGGTACGAACCTCAGTGCTTTAACACATACAACTCTGTTAACTTCATTAATTACATCTCAGGTTGTATGTTTTTTATTGACGGTTAAATTGCATATTTTGTTGAGCAGGCATAGCACAGCTTTACATTTTATTTAATTGTAAATTGGAGAGATATGCAACTGTGTGACAGAACAAGGTGCCGTTCCGTGTGTTTGTGTTGAGAATATGCGTGAGATGTGAGGCTTCGTTCGTAGGATCGTCTGGCTTCAATTAAGTGTTTTTTTATGTAATGCGTTTTGCTCTTCATATTGGTTTTAAGAACAATAACAGTAGACTGAAGTACTTGAACTGAAAGATTCCCTCGCTTGGCTTCCACAGAGAGAAGGTCACTGGCTTGGGTTTGTATATTAATATACGGCAGCTGTGTATCGCAAAGAACATGTTCATGTTTTTATAGTACAGGTTCTGTTATTCGGAAATAGTCAGTAAATAATGTCAGTAAATATTCATCGTAGATCCGCAATTGACATGCTTTGAAATGCGGTCTATTAAACTTACAGGCACACTACAGGCACTTTCAGACAGCATCAAAGCGCTCGTAACTGGGGCTGAAATTTCCCCCCTGTGGGAAATACAACACACCGCTGCTGTTTGTCGAAAAAGCGGCGCATTATAAATAAAAACATCGCATTTGCACGAGTCTATATTAAACGCGTATCTTCTCGACACATTTCAGTCGTTACACGCTTAAAGTTTAATGATAAGAGCTTAGGTTATGATTATGGTTATTTGTTATAATATTGAGGGAAGCCCGTCTTCTTGATCACATATGTAATTTATGTACTTTTATGCATGTCTATTTCAGATAAAAAAAAACGAGCGTTGTTGAAGTACATGCAGTTAGTTTATGGCGCTTCATAACTTTCCCAATGGAGTCACTGGTAGTTTAATAGAGAAGGTTTTGAGGTGACGTTGGAGCATCAATCCTACAGCGTTATGGGCGTCAGCGCGACGCTGTGGGAAACGAGGTGCGGCGCGTCAGAATGAATCGTTATATGTCGCACGGTCTGGGCTTTGTCGTGACTGACGGATGTGTTTAATATCGGTGACATCCTCACCTTGCAGCTCGTCTGCCGGCCTCCCGTCGAGTCTCTGTCCGCTGACTGAGTGGTCGTGGACTGTTGCGTGACGTTTCTGACGTCCTTACGCGCAAAATGTGGTCGCGGTCTTACGTCACCATCATAACGTCATATATGGCATGTGCAGTACAGCGATTAAATTGTGCGGTAATTTTCTACAGTCATTCTTCTTCATCATTTTAGCGTCTTATTTTCCCCTCAGCACGCCGCAGCTTCTCATTTTTGTCTTTTGAGGTTCCTCCCCTATCAGTTCTAGGACAAGCAGTGATAGCTTTTTATTGAGTCTATCAAAACACGAGTTATTTAATTCACCCCTTCAATTCATTATCAGCTCTGTCTGTACTTCAAATCTGCGGAGACGTCAAACTAACACAATAACAGCAGTCAGGCCTGGAGGGTTTTGAAGCTGTCTGTATCAGATCAGAGGAAGAGATAATACAATTGTTTTTCCTTTCACTTTTCCTCTCGCTTGTACATTTCTATAAGTGTTTGTTCAAGGCAGACGGATGTTTATTCCTTTGAGATACCCTACGCTATTAAAATATGACAGCAATAGAGATTAGCCTGCCATATATATTCTGTGTGTTGTATAAATTAGGCTGTTCTGTTGTATATTTTGAGTGCTCTAGTATTAACTATGTGCAGAAACAAATGAATTGGCAGCATTTTTTTACTGAATTATTGAGTGAGTAAAAATAGTGTTTGTCTTGAGCTAGGTTTAGAGATTGAAGGGTCAGACCAAGTTTTGTTTGTTATGGCCCTTGTCCAGAGGAGATGCAGCCCTGTGCTGTCCCTCATCAGACTGAAGGTCTCCGCTGAGAACCTCGGTTCTAGGATCAGTGCTGCTCAGATGGTCATGATTAGTTTCTTTCATCCATCAAAAGAAAACACCACACAGCACATTTAGCAAAAATACGACACTTCCATCCCTACCCTCCCTTGTTTGACCTACATTCATGGGTTGTGAAGTGTCTGAAAATTATTTACTCTATTTATTAGTTTTTTAACTAATAAATTGAAGTTTTTTAGTCTTTATTATTTATTTTTTTTACTGTTGGTCATACTTGGGCTCAGGGTTCAAAATGAACCAACCCTAGGGACCAGAATATCGTAGAGGTTTGGGGGTGGGTCTGCTTGACTTTTAAGTGAGCAACGACCCAGAAAAGCATGGCAACCGCATAGCAACAGGATAAAAATGCCACTCGGAAGACCTTAGCAACCACAAAGGGGATGTGTTTTCTTTTAGAAAGTGTAAAAATGTAGTTCTTGTTTTGCTGTCAGTGTGTGTGTGACCATCTGTAAAATTATACGTTTCTCGTGGTGACCAATGAAGCTTGGCCATGACTAAGAGCACCTTATTCCTACACACAGTTTTTTATTCTAGGAACCGATAACAAAAGTGTTCGTATAAGACCGTGTGTATATGTATCTTTATGTGTCTACAAATAAAGGTTGTTATCGACTGCCTGTTTTTCCACACTTGGTATAAAGGATTAACCTGCTGTGACTTGATCCAATGGCCGAGGATTACTTCAGCTACTTGACTCGCGCTTGAAATACCAGGAGCGACCTTTGACCTCATTGTCACGTCACATACCAACGTGAATGAAAGTGTCAAGGGCCCTCAAATGAGCGTTTGCAGACTTCTTAGATCTTGGCTCCGCCCCCTGACCCCAAAGATCTGCGTATTGAACGTTGCTCATATCGAACATTACATCATTTAGTATTAATAGCAATACACGCTATTAGCATCAAATGACGCCATCTGGGACTGGTAATGTATGTCGATAGCAGTCAGTAGTGTGGGTTTCTCTACGGGGTGGGGGAGGGGTCAAGGGGGACCTTGCCTCTCACCTCTTCTTTCTGTTTCCAGAACAGCAGATCTACCCTTCACCCTTATCAGGTCTTGGATCCGATCAATGCTATCAGCCATCTGCTTGCAGACTGCAGCTTTACCACCACCCTCTGTGGAGTTTTCTATGGCCCCTACAACTGATCCTGGATAGCATTGTCAAGCTACTCACAATGTATTATGTTAAGCATAGGGTTGCTTTCACTGATGCCAAACCAGTTGTTAAGGGTATTATTAAATGGTGCCTTAGTTTTTTCCCCCCCGTTTCATTCGCCCGTGTTGTTGTATAGAAGGCTTTAGGGCTCTTGTAATGGACGTGGCAGACTGGCAGCATCTTGGAGCCAAATTTCTGCTGCTGTATTCATAGTCGTACTTCACAGCATCTCTTCAGGTCTGGTTTGAATCCTATGTTTATTTACCACTTTCAGATGAAATTGACTTTGGAAGCTTAGCTGTAGGCAGCATAAATTCTGTAATAAGAATAGCTTTGTGTGTTTGTGTGGGTTTTCACATGCGTATTCATATGTAAACAGGAAAGTGAAGGTTTATTTGTAGATATGCATGTGAATAGAGGTCTGTTTTTTATCCGTGTATTAAAGTCGCCCAGTTTCTCATTCATCATCGGCGGCGCAGGTACAAAAATGCTTTCTAAGGCTTTAAGATCATTCCTAGCTTACAGTTTTAAGTTTTTAGCTGGGAACGTTTCCCTAACATTTCCATTAAGTTACAAAAATGTTTGAAATGTTATTTCGCATGTTCTAGGAACACTGCATTAACGTTTTTGCTTTCTTTAAAACATTTTGCTAACAACTTGAATAGTGTTAGAATAATAGAATAATGTTTTTGATACGTGACATACAACGTTAATAATGCTCTACTAACGTTACTGCAAGATGGCTTTTGATACCTTTGAGAGAATTTTTGGAGAACGTTAGTCAACGTTCTAAAAAATGTTATCCAATGTTCTGAGAACATTCTCTCTTATCTGGGTTGTCACCTGATTCCTCTTTATGGTATAAGGAGTGCGAGTCCAATAACAGACTATTTACTGTCTGGTTCATTTCATTTGGCTGATGTCTCTCGTCAAATACTGCAGCTGAAGCGCCTCTGCCGCAGTTGTGGTTTGTGTACTGAAAGCCGTTAAATAATGCAAGTAAGTAAGTAAGACTAAAAGTGACGGAGCCCATGGGGTTGATGTCGCTCTCACAGGACCACAGGGCGGTGTAGAAGCTCCAAAAGACTTTGAAGTGGTCTTCAAATACGTGGTGCATGTTTCTAATGGCAAAAAGTGTAAAGCAAAACTAGTAAATGTCTGAGCTTTAACGGTAGAGTTTAACGGATACGGTATGTTTTTATTACAGTGTTCTGTGATGTAATGTCAACCAATCATAAAGCACTCTGTTAATGGATTGATAGATTTAATATTAAGGTCTAGCTGTATGTATGGTTTTAATATGAGTGGTGTGTTCCGTTCTGGTTTCAGCCGGCTCTTAATTATTATCTCATTGAAAGACTGAGTGTATTGATCTTTTCTGGTAATGCTCAGCCTTTAATGCAGACGGAACAGGCTCCGATTACTCTAGGCCGACCTCATAATCTCAGCTGTTGTCTCTTGTGGTTTATTTTGGAGTTACAGTTCGGGACCTCTGGTTTGTGTTTTTGGCTTGGCTTTCTGCTCTCCAGAATGTCTTTGGTAGAAAAGCCGCTTTAATTCGAAACTCACATTGTGAGATGTTTTTATTCAGAATGATGTCTAATCCGGGTGAGAGAAACCGGCGCATTGGACTTTCTGAGCAGGATTATCTGTTGCCCGAGCAACAGAAGACAGTGAAAGGGTTCATTGAAATCCCAAAGCGAGGTGACATGTCCCCTAATCCTGAGGTGGCCCTTGACCTCTGACCTTGTAGGGGGTCTTTGAGGGACTCCTCGTCGTGGCAGTACCGCAATGTGCTTGGTGGTCTGCTGGGTAGCTGAGCAAACATCTCCTTTCATGATGATGCTTTCTGACAGAAGAGCAATTTGAGAAACAAAAATAATTAATCACGTTTCTAGCCCCCTAATTATGTTTCTCCAGCATTCTGGGAGCGAGTAAATGAACGAATGGACTGTACATTCTTTATGAAGGCAGTGCTGCCAACAATAAAGAGCTTTAAACCTCCACAGGGATGCAGAAATAAACAGGATTGATTGTGAATAGAAAGTAAATGGAGTGCTTTCAAATACTCGGGTGTATACGATCGGAAACATATAATTCTCTGGATTGTTGTTTGTCGCTATCTCTGTGATTGCTGGTTAGTTTGTTTCTTTTTTTCTTTCACTCTCACTCTCTTTATGTCTCTCTATCTCTCTCTCTTCTCTCTCTCCTTCATGTCTTTCTTTCCTGAGCTTTTTAAAGACACATACAGAATTGAACATGGGCAGATCTGTGGGGCTCTGTTGAACATCAGCAGTCTGATTTCTTTAGCATAGCTGGCTGCAGTCATTCCCTCTTCCTGGAAAATCTCTCTGTCTCTCTCTTTCTTCCGTCTACACACTCTCTCTTTGACTGGCCCATGCTGGAAATGATTACACTGCCAGACCAATGAGCAGGCTTTCCTTTGATGGGTCATAAACAGAGGTCAGAGGTCAAATTCTTCTTCCCAGATGGTATGCGCTCGACATGCTTGACTGCGGCGCGCGGAGGTGTCGTGGGGACGGACAGCACGCCTGTCCGTCTGCTTTAGCCTGTGGGTGCTAGATGCTGCTGTAAACCTTTGAGATTCTGCTGGGAGGGGTAGTCCGTGTGTCTGTGGTCTGTGTGTCTGCTTGAATACAGGAGAAAGAAGACAACCCAGCTAACATGGAACGTTCTTGGCTAATGTTCTCTAAAAGTGCTCTCAAAGTTATCAAAAACGTTCTTGCAGAAGAATGTTAAACATTACATATCAAGAACGTTATTTTAAGGCTGAAAAGTTACAGAATTAAAGTGTTTGAATAACATTCTTATAACTAAGCAGTAATGCTAAAACAGTGTCTAAAAACATTTTGAGCGTTCCTAGAATGTTCAAAATACCATTTGTAACATTTTTGTTACTAATGGAAACATTAGGGAAATGTTATTACAACATAAAAATGTTAGCCGGGAAGATATGGTATGAGTGTGTGAAAGTGTCATTGTAAGTGATGGAGTGAGTAGATGTCCGACCACAGGGGTGCTGGGGTGGGTTTTTACACCTCGCCTGACAACCTGCTTTTAACGTGTTTAGAGTCGCTGTCGACTTGCTGTTTTTTAAGGCGCTGCCTCATTTTGTTGTCTCCCAAAGGAGCTTTTCAATGGATACAGCCGCTGACATCCCGTAAATTCAGACTTTATGTGGAAAACAAACTCATGAGAGTAGCTCGTTCTGAGAAACACTTGTCAGTAGACGGATTAGACACCTTAAAACACTCTGGAGTGTCTTCAAGTAAGACCATAAAAAATCTAAATGCAAAATATAGTGCTATGCAGAACTCTATATGTTCACTCTATATGCAATTGCTTTTCCAGTATGTGAAGATTATAAATAATGTTTATACAAGCTTGTCCCATTATTCAGAGCTGCGGCCTAGTGGTTAGCTAACATGCTCACATGTAAAGTGCAGGTTCAAATCTGGCCTGCACAGTGTCTCTGCTGTCCCTCCTGTGTCTGTCAAGATCAGCTGGCAAAACGCCCAGAGAACTGACCCATTTTTCAACATATGATCTTGGAGTAAACCTTTATGCATTTAACATTTTCTGAAGAAAATTGTAGCGCCGTTGTCTCATGCTGAAGTCACCAGCACAATACAGGGGTGTTCTGGGAGGTTGCCAGGGCGTTGCTATGTAGTTGCTAAGGTTTTCTAAGTAGTTGTTAGCACATTACTGTGAGGTGGGTGTCCTTGTTGGATTGCTTATGATTGGTCAGATGTGCCTGCACCCCTATATCTGTATGATACTCTGGTCTCTAGAAATGGCCATTCAGTCATTCAGTGTGACTTTATTTGATGTCTTTAAGAAATATGTGACAGGAATATATATAAAATAAAGTACATAAAAGTACTTCAAAAAGTGTGATTAGTTACATGCAGGTTCTCCGCACCCCGTCCATGTATTTACACACTAAAAGGAGGCGGAGTCTAAATGACCACGCCCTTCTCTGTGGACCTGAAGTGAAGACACTTAGTTTGAAGAATTCAGAGGGACATAAACGCAAGCGTATCTCTCCCAACATCAGCAGCAGCTGTCGGGGGTGGAAGTCTCTTAGTGGATGAGCTGCAGCAGATGTTGTCTGATATAAAGGCTCAGCAGAAGCTCGAGATGATCATGAGAAGAAAGAGTTGTGCTGAGTGTTGGAAAGCTGCCCGGTGCAATATAGAGATTTCTCCTCTTTGTCTTTATAAATGTGCTGTTGTTCCAGGGCTGCTTTTTTATCTGTTGAAAGGAGTGTGTCAAACTGTATCTTACGTGCGAGTGGTTGAACTAGGGCTGCACAAATGGAAACATAATCGACAGCTTTAATCATTGTATAAAGGGATGAGAGCATTTTTAGCTTATGATGAATGCATTACATGCATTACATGCAATACATGCATTGCATGCATTACGTTTGAACTATTTCCCTTCTCATGCTGCTAAGAGGGCCAGTGTGTATGCATGTGTGTATATGTGTACAGTGTATGTACTATACTGCGCTGTTAATTCAAATGAATCCCGATTACAACATAACGGGGAAAAAATTCGCAATTGTGCAACCCTAATTTGAAAGCTTTTTTTTTATTGAAGTGCAGTTGTGTGTGTGTGTGTATGTATGTGTGTGTGTGAGAGAGAGAGAGAGAGAGAGAGAGAGAGAGATTGTTTAGAGAGAGTTAATGGCTAGTTTTATTCCTCTTCCTTGGCAGATGCATTTGTGTGTGTGACGGCGCAAATGCTGCAGCAGTCATCATCAGGGTTGCATTTGTGACTGCGACCGGATCACTGTATAATTGAGAGTGTGATCCTCTTGAGTTTGGTATTTACAGCAGCTAATGATACTGACCCCCCCCACCCGCTCAGATTAGACTTTTCTGTTTCAGCCTTTAGTCACATTGTTTTCTGCAGCTCAGTTCTCATGCTCCTGTGAACCCGTGAGGGATGTTTCTGTGGTGTCATGACCCGCTGGTGTGAAGCAGACGCTCGTGTTTTAACTCGGTCTGTCACTTAAAAAACGTTGTCAAATTAATTGCATTATATTCCGATGAATTCATCAAAATAATTGCATACGTCTATATTTGTTCCCAAAGTTCCCACATTAAGAAATAATTTAGGTCGTTACATTATATGGCCATCACACTGCATGAGTCTCATGTCATGAGTCTGTATTCTGGCAAAATACTGTTTTTTTTCCTAAGTCCCTCATTATGGAATTTACGACTGGTTAATGATAATTTATCTTATTTTTGAAAGCTGCAATCTGTAGCTTTTTGGGGTCAAAATGAACAAATCAGTTATTGAGCAAGTACATAACAGATCAGTGTTTAAAATGGTCTCCTGACCCCGATTCACAACTGTAAGCTTATAATGATGATTTGTAAATTGAGCTGTCGAGGAAATGTCAGTTTCATTTCACTTCAACATACGTAATGAAAAGCAAGTGAAGTAACCTGCAGTGTTGTTTCAAAAACAGAGATGGCGATAGAGAGGTGAAAGTTATGGATTGCAGCTTCAAAAACATTGTTTTATATAAAACACAAAATCAACACGTTAAATTAACAGTCGTTAGCTGGAGCACTTATCAGCTGACCGCCGCTGTTGTGTGCGTTACTGATACTGTGCTACTGTTTGCTCATCTGATTGACTACAGGTTTGTTTGCAAAGCACACGTGTGCAGTTTGACACCGTGTGTTTAGAAAGAGAGTGTTTACAGACTGTCTATTCTTAGCCTGTTTTTAAGTTTGATAGAGTGCACTGCTATTTTATCCTGTGTCCTGTCATGTCCAGATGAGTCAGGTGAGGGGTGGGGGGCAGGCAGGGTTGGAACAATGGTCCAGTCCTACTGCGGCTATATAAGACACCACCCTGGAGTCGTGTCCAAACTTCCCTCAGATGAAAAGATGCTAGAGGTCTCTAATAACAGTTAAAAAGGTTTCTCAGAAGTCGCTTTTGTCTGGAAAGGAACTACATAATGAAACATTCTGCTGTGCACATGAAACCACATGAAACCACGCACCATAACGTACTATGGGTTACTTAAAATTAGCGCAAACATTAGCTGTTGTACAGGGATGAGCTGCAGCAGATATGTTGTTAATGATTGATTTTATTCATTTCGTATAGTGATGTTCACGCTCTACTCAAAACAATAATTTATCCGATGTTTTTATCTGAAGTTGTTTGTACTGCAATAAAATAAAGTGAGAAATGCTTGTGTACAAGAATCCATCGTCGAGAATTCAGCATCTCGCCTGTTTGAAATTACAGCTAATGCTAACCTAGAGACAAAGGTCTTTCGAGGAGAGCACTTTTGAAACCACACACTTGATATCGCTGCTTTGCTTTCCTCTCATGTTGCGCAAATTTTCTTGTAGGTCACGCTAGACTGATTCCCCTGCGGTAACTGAAGCGCAACTGAAATACCTGCCCCCCTCCCGCGCACCCGTCGCTAATCAGTAGCGTATCTACAGACGCTTCCAGTTTTCCAGCGGTTCCTTCTCTGATCCTCCACCCGCAGGGTCCTGACACCCTCTCACACCAACCTCAACCCTCAGCTGGGATGAGCAGGCTCCCCGTCTGCTGCCAAGCCATCGGTCACTGTCATGGCAACGCATTCCTGAATGAAAAAAGCTGGGAAGCGGTGGGCAAAGGCTCTGGTGGCTTTTCGCTGCAGTAGAGTAGCGAGTAGCGAGTAATATTAATGACTAAAGGAGCAGTCAGACAGCTGGCTTACCGAAGCTGTTCATCATCACTGTCACACTCTGACTGATCAACTTCTTTGTAAGATTTAGACACGTTTGAGACAAAGTGCCCTGAGTGCTGACCTGGGATCAGGTTTCTCTCGAGCATTAAAAACCACAGACTCTTTAATGTGGAAAGTCTGTAATGAACTCCTTGGCAGATGTTTCGCCATGCTTAGCTTCTGCCGCGCTTCATAATGCTAGCCTGGTTTGGTTGTGTGGATGTGACAATGTGTAGCTAAGAGCATCAAGAATCAAGAATAAGAGTTGTTCTCAAAAGTACGTATTAAAAAAACACATTCAAATGTGTAGCAAATAGAATTGTTTTTGTTTGATATATGTAGTTAGTAAATGTTCTAGTATGTACTAACAGGTAATGTTCTCAGAACATTGCTCAATGGCATTCTTAAGTTGTTAGTGGAATGTTTTAAAAACATTACAGAATTACAAAATGTTTAACCAAGCAATAACGTTAATGCAACATCTAAAAAAGAACTTTCAAAATAACATTTTATGCATTTTTGTTACATACGTTAGGGAAACATTCTTACAACCTAAAATTGTAAGCTGGGTAGCTCATATTTAGTATAAAATGATCAAGAAAATCACAAAGGAGCCGGAACTATTAATTGAGTCCGTTTTGTTAAACCTTTCTACAATTCCCTCCATATTGATTAGCATTAAAACTGCAGCTTTAGCCTATGGGTGAGTGAGGGTAAATAGTGTTAAATCAACACTATTAATCTGTTTCTTTGCTCTTTTCATCTCTTTCTTCCTCCGTGAGCATATTTCATCAGCAGCTTGCGCGTTTAATGAGGAATTTCATTTCTATTAAACATGCAAATGTAGCCTTTAAAGAAGATTGAGATGCAGGGTCGAAGCTAGCATTCAGACGGCTTTATCGCGCCGCACCGTTCATTAGCCGAGTGTAATTGTGTTAGCACAAAACCGTTCCTCAGGAACACGCGTGTCTGACTGGAAAGGTCACGCAGATGACACGATGGCTTTCTCTTACGGATGACTTCATCGCTTGATAAGTCGTTTAAAATGAAAGCGCTGGAAAGATGTTTGTTTGTGTGCCTGCCTGGGTGGAAAGCAATGAGTGCGAAAAAGTAAAGCCCAGCACATAAACGCATGTATCCGTACGCGCGCTAGCACCGTGTGGAGGGAAACGGGCCAGAGAATGGCCGTTTCCCAATGACGCGATCCTGATGGAATGTGAGCTTAACGCGGCCCGCAGACCAGGAAACACCATGAGCTACGAAGCTACAGTACTGGATTTTAAGCCTTTATTTCCTGTTCTCCCATAGATTATCGCACCACAGTGACTAACTGAGCGTTTTGCTGTCCAATCCTGGCACGCCTGCCCATAGGAAAGAAAATCACAGATGAGATCTCTTTAATAGCTCAGTTATTTCTCCTAGCCAGGAATGAGATTAAGTGGAGAGCAAATGGAAACATTTGCTTAAGACTCCTTTGTCTCAAATATTTCTTCTGAGAAAAAGAATTTGCGAGATTCTGAGAAATCTCACAAATGTCTCCAGTAGAGTTTCAGAAGAGATCTCAACAATGTCTCAAACTGAGCAATTAAAAGTAAAAATAGAAATTTTAGTTACAGTCTACATCAATGTTACAGCTCCGCATCTTTAATGTATTTTAACAATTAACGTCTCATTTGTTTCTGTTTTTATTTCTCTTCAATTTAAGCTCTAAATCTTATACTCGGTGTGAGTGGATGATAATGTTGTAATTGACGCAAAATATGTCATAATTGTGGAATTTAGGAGAAACTTTTTGAGGTGTATGCGCATTTATCATCATAAAGTCTGTTTCACAACCTGTGTGAGCTAGCCAGCGAACAGTGATGATGGACGAACTTCTGTGAGGTGAAGAAATAACCGAACACTTCCCGAGAGAGACAGAGAGAGAGAGAGAGAGACAGAGAGAGAGAGACAGAGAGAGAGAGACAGAGAGAGAGAGACAGAGAGAGAGAG
>JAZGTJ010004408.1:0-31002 GCA_036877575.1 Botia almorhae | reverse complement strand
TACCAGTGATGATTTCAGACCAGATCTTGCTTAATCTTAAGAGGGGCTTGGATTTCACTGAGCATTTTGGTGCAAGTCAAATGACCAGATATGGAATACATATTGGATTTAGAACCACTTTTGAAAGCAGCCCAGATCTGGTCTAATGTGCTTTACTGTCTTCATGCAGCAAGAGCTGATCTGTGCTAGATAGCAACTAATAGCTTGACTTGATGTGAGATCTCTCAAAAGTTGATTTATCTCTGTTTTTTCTCTTCTTGTGGAATATTGAGCTAATAAAAGCTCGTCATATTTTCTCTGAAAGATCAGTGACTAAACAATGCTTGATTTTGTTGATATATTCTGTAGTTTTAGTTGGAACCACATTATCTGAGACATTGAGTTGACTTTGTCTTGTTGATGGAGTGTGCTATTACACACCTGTACAAGAAATAAATATGAGAAGAAAATGTGTTCGCACTTATTGGCCTGCGGTACATTGCAATAATTACCTGTTGTTGCCATGTGTTTAAAAATATTATATTAACCAACAGATGGAGTTCGCCCAGCAGTGGATGTGGTTTCAACAATAATGATTTTAGTAGATAAGAGTCTAAACAACCCAAGGAGTTCTATCAGTCTTTCACTCATGTAAATGTCTCAATCTGTAGTATGTGCTTAATTATGCACCCAGGATAATTTGCTCTAGACAATGGCAATGCCAAGAGCACTAGAATTGTGCTGTTCTCGCCTTTTGTTAAAATGTTTTTAAATGTAAATTCAAACTACAACTGTAGTGGAGGGGCCTAGATCATGCCTATGAATACTAATGAAACAGTCTTTTGAGCAAATTTACCGTGATGGCTACACAGTACTGGTTTACCCTCTTGGTCATCTCATTTTGTCTCTCTCTCACACTCTCTCATGGTCTCTCACCATGTTACTTTCTCTCTTCTATTATCATTCTGTTTAGTGATCATCTCTATGGTGGTCAAGGTGATGGCTTTTGTGTCTTCCTGTTTTCAAACTCTTTCTGTGTTGGGCTTTACAAAAAAGTCAAATAATATTGTGGTGGTGTTATCCAGCATTGCATTTATAATTAAGCAATGTATAATTTATTAAATACTTAAGTAATATACTTTTAAATATTTAGCATCTCATGTTGTTGCTTTTAGGTGAAATTTAAAATAATGATGTATAAAGCCACCATTACAGACAGAACTGAATGCATGTCTTTTGTATTTTTTTCTTTTTTCTTTTTGTGGTTTTATAATCACGCTTGGCCATAACAATTAGGGCTGCACAATATATCAAAATATCACAAATCTGTGTATCACATAATGCATAAAGCAATGGTTTGCAATAACTGAATAATTTTAATACTTTAAAAAGTGTAGTCTGTTTTAGGTTGATTTAGGTTGAGACAGCAGAGAGACTGCTATCAGAAATTTTAATAAAGCTGTCTTTTCCCAGAAAGAATGTAAAACGTACGTTTATACGTTAATATAATTAAAATGGATTTGACAAATTTAAAGCTTTATTGTATCACATATTGTGAATCACATTTATTTTCCAGGTTATTGCGTATTGCTTTTCTATATATTGTGCCTTTTGTAATGATTCAGATTTTGATGTGACTCCTGCAGCTCTACTTCTGCACAGATTTGACTCAATGCTGCCTGTGAATTTCTGGGCTCAGTTTATGGCCTGTGCTGGTTTGTCCAGGGAAATGAGGGTGTGATGTCAAACAGCTGACAGCTGCACATTAACTGAGCCCTCTGATGGCTGTACCCTCACACTCCAAAGTCCGTCAGCCTTGCAAAATCATCACGGTTCCAAACTCGAAAGAGTTTTTTCTGACAAAGCAGCATCCGCACATGGCCCAGGCACTTATGGGTCCTGTGCTTAGATGAGGTCGCGGAGTGTGAGAACCAATGGGATCACTCAGACTGGCAGCTTGGCATCTGGCATTATCGTTCACACTGAGCCAGATGGAGAGAGGAGAGAGAACCTACTGTGCTTTCATTGTAATACATTTGTGTGTAGCATTAATCTTACCAAAACTTAGTTACTAAAGAGAGTCTACCTATAGACATGTATGTTAAAGTAGTCTTTTATCTATTTGACTTAGACTTACTTAGACAAGCTTTATTGTCATTATGCTACATGTGTGGACATATAGTATAACGAGATGTTGTTAAGTTAAACATAAATGTAAACATGGAAGTATAAGAAAGACAAATTAAGTGACTTCAGTTTGATGGGCTAACTTTTGTGTGCCAGCGTAGTTCTCATTCAGCATTCTGTACACCCTGCTTTATTTGACAGCGAACTACCAGCAGGTGTGTTTGTGTGTGTACACAAACCCTGTTCGGTCTTGTTCCCTGCACACCTATCTGTGTGTCTTGCGCCACTGCCTTCCAACTGTTGATTGATCGAATCCGCCTGGAGACCAACACCCATCTCTCACTTCACAGCACCTTGAGAGACAGGAAGCAGGTTGCCGGCCAGCACCATGCAGCCTCCTGTGACCCAGAGAGATGGTGTGCATGGAGTACAGCAACAGCAGTGGTACTTTGACCCACTTTAGAGAACAGAGTAGTGTTTTAACTTGGCTCATGTGCTTTCTGGGCGTCTTAAATGGAACAAGCACCTGGTATTGATCAGTCTCTCATGGGCTGCACATGCTTGCACGTTGTTTCTCTGTGCAGGCGTAATGCTACTAACATTCTCAGACATACGCACTCATTCACAATTAAACAACCCCTGTTTTCCTGGCAGCCTCTCGTGTTCTCTCTGTGGTCCCAGAACAATAAGCCGTCTTAACAATCTGAGTGCACTCTCTTCACAGTCCAGGGAAATCGCTAGCAGGCCGCATGTGCTAGCACACTCTGATGTTCTCCAAGGAGGGAAAAAAAGAGCCGTCTGCTGGGATATGGGGTACAAATTAGGGATGGGACACAACGATTAGCTTATCGATTAGTTATCCAAGAAACAACTAGTTGAAGTTTGGTTGTTTATTTTACTGAACCGTTTTTTTTCCTTTTTTTTCAATATTTGAATTGGCCTGCTGAGACTGTGCTGTATTTTAGCTGTTAGGCAGTTTGCGTGATAAATCTTACTCTGAAAAGTTATTTTTTAAAGTTACTGACTTGAACGCACCAGTGCAGAGCATATTCAAGCGGATGTCTTTTGTTTTTCAAATGTCCCACCATGAGTGTAGAGTTTAACGATGGTGTATTAATTTAAAATATAAAACTTTTAAAATCACCCCTTGAGACTCAAGCATTCTGTAACGATCTGTCTCACTGTTTTTAAATGTGAGCCCAAAAGAAAAACATCTAATTATACAGGGTATCCATAAGACTGGTTAGTTGTTCAGTTAAAAATATTCAGTGTCACGTATCCCTTGTGAAAATGTTTTTCCTCGTAACATTCAGGGAAGATGCTGCTGCTTCTTTCCCACCCTCTCTCACTCTATTTTTCATCCCCAGCTGCTGTTCAACTTAATTATCCGATTCGCTGAGTAGTCTGTTCCACTCTCATAATGTCAGCCACTATTAGAAATGCTCTGCATGCTGTGGGGCAAATGAGGCCTTCAGGTCTTGCCCACTGGAGCCATCCTTCAACCAAAAGTGCTCAGAGCTGACGCAAAACACACAGAATTCCCACTTTCCATCTAATCTTCTGTTTTCTGTCAGTGCTTGCTGTGTCACTATATATTTAATTTGTTTCCAAGCATTATTGTTAGGGCTGTACAGACGTGGCCTTTTGGATATAGGGCCAGATTTCTCAGTTCAGTTTTGATGTTTGATGTTTGAAATTCGTTTGCTAAAGCATTCTTGTGCTTCAACCTGTCCACAGCATCTTATTGGTGTGTGAGATTAATTGCATCCTTTTTTCACCTTGGTTCATCTCAAACGGTGCTTTATTTTTCAGATAGTGATAACAATAACTCTAGATCCACAATATATGGGGTGGGGCATTATGACCAAAATCTCATATGTATGGTACTAAATTTAACAATATAAAATGTCCTTCAGCTCTATGAGAAATAGCCTTTTTACTGTTACAGCCATCGTAACGACCAGCCGTGAGTCATCTTTCTCACCGCTTTACCTCCAGAGGCATTACCATCCATCCTTTTTTTTCTACCCTCCTCGTTCTTTGGGACAGTGGAAATGGCCCTCAGCTGGAACCCCATCCAATATGTGTCCATCATCTCCTCCCCCATCATGTGTGGCCTGGTCAGGGACATTTAGACCATTCCCAACCTGTCGCATTTCGGGTGATGACTCTATGTAAGCGTGCTGTGCCGACGAAGTGACATCGAAGGCTTCTGTGCATATAGATTCCCCCTCACTGAGAGGATGTAGCCTGAAAGCTGGACTTGACTTAGCACCCTGACTGTGGAACCACTTAGTGGATTTCAACCTCTCAAATGTCAGTCCAGCACCCCTGGGACGGATTGCTGTGATGGGATTTTATAAATAACATAATTTAGTACTTTATGCTTCTTCAGCAGAGTAGGTCGTTCTTCTTTAAAAATGGTCATAGTAAGGATGGTCTCTGGTTGACTAGTCTTTCAACCAGCTAGTAAATTAGTGAGGTTGACCATTTTAAATTTTTTCCTGAATTCTATAAATATCTTTTTTTTTTTTCCTTTACATTTACATTATTAACAATAATGGTTCATTTTTGTTGTTTTTAAATGGCTCACACTGTCTTTTAAGCATCCTGTTATGAGTGGTGTACTTTTAATTGTCAAGGTAAAATTGTTAAAAATTGTTAAAATTAGAATGACCTTTTGTGCTAATACATGTAGGGTTTCTTCTTATCGATCGATGAGCCATATGGTTGAGTGTCAACGCAAGTGAGATTTTCAGCAAATTTCCGCAGTGCAACGTGAGCCAAGTCTCACTGATGACTCAATGCGTCACTGGGATTAAAACTAGCTGGACGTGAAGTCCTACCATTTTTTGGCACTGAGTTTTATCCACACTAACTGCTACAACATGCAAGAAGCCAATGGCAATTACAGAGTGGCTTTTGCTGAGCATAGCTAGCATTTGTGCTTTTAAAACAAAAAGCCAAAAACTTTTTAGATAATTTTTGTTCTATTTTTGCCCTGTTCCACCAGTGTTGACATTTTAAGATGCTCGTCTCTGCAAGAGTCATTCCCTATGTCTGACAAATGGCACTGCCAATTCCAGAAGAGATGCTCGCCAGAATTCCCCACTGAGACCTTAGACACACACACTGATGATCAAGGCAATACAAATGCTACACCTCGCCTTTAAATGGCACCCAGCGCTCTGGCAGTTGGGCGGATGAGCAGGAGAGTGAAGCAGGATGCTTTCAGGCTGTTTTCTGTGGGTGGATGTGGATTGACGTGCATCAGCGTTTATATAGTTATTCCAGCATGAGTCAATGCTCAGGTCGTAGTTTGTGGCAGTCAAACGGAATGTCTTGAGGAGCTGACCAGAGTGAGAGAGAGGGTGAGAGAGAGAGAGATGGATGGATGGATGTAGTTGTGTAATGTTTACGGCTATAGTTCTGTTGTTTGTTTTCATGTTTCAGAGCCTCAGAGCAAAGTTGCTTGCAACCTATATTTTATTTAATTAGAAATGTCAACAGAGTTGAAAGAACAATTACCACTTGGCTCTGTTTTTCAAGATTTAATCCTACCCTGCCCATCATTTTAGTAAAAATTTTTCCTGCCTATCATTTTTGTTCATGAAATGTTAAGCATAAACAATAACTTTCAGTATCTATTATCTTGTATTTCATGACATATCATCGTTTTCCAGATATGCAGTGTTGTTTAAAGTGGCAGCCGTACATGGCTATTATTGCTGTGGTTCTTGTGCTGTTTTGCATGTGGTTTTAGTGGAGAAAAATGCATATGGGCCCTAATTACACACAGAGTTTACTCTGTGGCTCAGCGTATACCTGTGACTTTCACCTGGCCTACTTAGCTAAACTTGGCGTATGAAACGGGATGCAAAGGAGGGCAGGTGCCAGAGGCCTTGTGCACTGGTTGCTGCACCTGTGGTGAAACCGAAGACCTGTGACCACCTGTTTCTACCTTGATTTAACTTCAGAAGTCACCCATTCATATAGCTCCAGGGTTAGGACAGGTCTCTCCACAGAGTGTCTAAATGTAGCTGGGTCAACCCCAGTGCTGTTTAATGTAGGTCACAACTGTAGTTCTGGTCTTAAGACAAGTCTAATCAGAAAGTTGTAGTTTCTGTGTGCATTTATGCTCCATTCGTGGAGTTGGAGGAGTCTGCGAGAGTCTTCGGAGGGTCTGGATTGTTCCTTTGCTGTTGGATTATCCCTGTTCAAGCGGATTACTGTCAGGATTGTGTACACCGGTGGAAACTATCCATTTTGAGACACTGACACATTTTGTGAGACTGTGAACTGGGGTTTCTATTCACAGGCTGCTGGTAGCGGTAGTGAAGGTAACGTTACAGTGATTAGACTTTGTTCTTACAGCCCAGGCATACATACAGACACGTTTCCAGGTAAACACTGTAAAGCCAATAACACACACTGACAAACACACACACACACACACACACACACACACACTCATTCTTTATCAGTAGTTAATCTCAGCAGCAGGCCCAAAACCAAGAAACAACTATATAATTACACTGCTGCTGAGAACTGTAAGCATGTGAGTGTTGATTAAGGTGTAACATAGAGCTTGACCCTTCAGAGATCGATGGTTGGGGCTGCTGTGCTCTTTTAATTGGTAGTCTTTGTGATGAATCTTGCGACTGGCGAATCGTATTTGTTTCCTCTAAAATCCAATAGAGTAAATTCACTCTCCCTGTGTTCCTCGCTCATGTCAGCATGATGCATTGCTCCTGGCTTTTCTATTACTTCTATAGCAACATCCTCTCATTCGCTCTCTCTCCCCCTGCCTCTCCTAAGCCAAATCCCTCCTTCCCCCTCTCAAAATGAAGAGGAAATCTTCTCATTCCCTGAAGCCATGAAGCATATAGAATATGCCAAAAAGATTAAGGCACTTGGTTTTTACCCCCCTGTTGCGTGGACCCTACACAATAGCACTGGCTCTCATTTCTTTGCCTAGAGAACATTCAGCCTGCAGTTGTATGTAGGCTGCGTATTCTTTCTTCAGCTAGTGTCATATTTGTTCTCAGAGGGACGCAGTTTCTCACATTAATAGAGGCACGGTTGCGTCTGTATATTGTTCCCTACCGCATTTTTTCTTTTCATAAGTAGCAAGGAGGACAAAGTGGGACCTGATAGATGATGCATTACGTCTAAGCTTACATACACCCTTATGACTTTAGCTTATTACTTTTTCTGTATTGTACCAAAGCCACTTTACTGAGAGATTTTTTTTTTCCCCCATTCTCATTGCATTGGCTCTGAATTGCTGAACTCTTTTCTAAAGTACTTTGCTGATAATCATGTGGCTGTTGAGTCTTATTAGTTAAATGTTTCATTTGATTAGTAAAGGTTTAAGTTATGTTTTCCATTTTAATAAAGTTGGGTGACCATAAATGCTTAGCACTTTTAACAGATAGGATTAAAATGATGATGAGATAAAGACTTACCAGAGAAAAAACGTTTTATTCTACTGGAGCAGGTCACCACCACGGTGCTGCCATGTTGAGGTCACATGACCAAACTGCGATTTACAATTTTGTAATTAAGTGATTACAAAAGTGTTTATTTTTTTATAACACATTTTTGTTCCCATAAAGCACAAGAACGTAAAAAAGCATGAAACCCGTAACAAGAATGCATAATATATCAGTAACATTTTTGTTTTCTTTTGTATGAGAAACAAAAAACAGTAAGAATGTTTTTACTTTTACTGGAAACCTGAAGAGTTTCCAGTAAAACTCTTCAGGTTTCCAGTCTTTTGTCCTGCCTCAGCAAAACCAGAGCTTGGATAATAAGAGCAGTGTACAAACTGGCAGGGCCACTCTATTGTTATTTGTCTCTCAAGAGGAGATTTTCATAGACATGTCATTGTGTTTCAGACACTGGACCACACTACAGAACTGCACACCCATGCTGATGGCAATCCAGTTAGGCTCAATCATATTATAACCAATCTGATCACAGCTAATTACACCCAGAGCGTTGACAGTTTTCTTGTAAACAATGGGTTAAAAAGACATAAGCGGTTTGCACAGCTGTTCTGGATCAATTGAGTGTGAGCTATGGAAGATTAGACAGCCAGTTATATCCTTCTTTACGGCAATGTAGCGTTGTGTCTACACTGAGTTTGATGGACAGGATAGAATATGACACAGGCCCCAGGACAGCAGTGGAATCTTAGTCAAATCTTTCTGAAGATTCAGCAGATGCAGTTCTTTATCGGTTTCTTTCTGCACATACTTAATTTAACATAAACACGAGATCATAAGGGATTTTTAAACTCAAATGCAGTAAATGACAACTTTTTTTCATAGAAGCAAAACCATTTGGGGATTGAAAGAGCTTCATTTTAATAGTAAACCAGAATATCTTATTGGATGTAAATAAACAGAAAATGGCATTCACATTTAACTTTTATTATGCAACCTATTTTTGAGTGACACAGAATATAATTTAGGCCGCACCGTATCTACAATCCAGACTGTAGCAGGCTTTTGGAGGTGGGCTCTTTTGACATGGACCAGTAAGCAGTCATCCACAACACTTTAGCATGATGAGTTTTGCACAGGCAAACAATAAATGTTAAAAGCTAGTTGCCAGTACATCTGCAGAAAATTGTTACATTTTTGTACTAATAGTTTGTACTAAACTATTTCTTTGGAACAGCATGCATTGCATAATCACCCATAATAAGGTCAGGGGCATTAATAAAGTAAGTAAATAGGATTTTGATTGAAAATTATCACAATAAAAATGCCTTTTTATGTTCAGCGTCACATTAGTACAAAGTATTTATTAAACGAAGCTGGAAACATAATATTTAAATTATAATATTTTAGTAGTGTTTTGGTAAGGAGAGTACATAAGGTTGAGGTAAATTTGAGTAAATATGCTCTTATGTTTTTATTCTATGAACCAGAAACACTGTAGTCAACTCTCTCTTTGAAACTGATTTGATGCAGTTGGCCTTCAGTAAAATCTCATTTACAAATGACCTCCAACATCCTCAAGAAAAATTTATTGTTTTCACTGGAGGTAATTTGAGGGGCATAAATAAATTGTTTGACCAGAGATAACAAGCAGCAGGCCTGATATTTATTTTTCTGACTTTTGTGGCTCCAGTGTCCTCTGTAATAAAGGTGCCATTTCTCTTTTGTCCGCTTCTTGTTTTCTACTCACTTTTGCTATTGGTAGTTAAAGTTCTATAAATAACCTGGTTCTCTTTGTGTTGTTCAACCTAATTTAGAGGAGCGGGACAGAGATGCTTCCAAGCATCTGGGCTCAGCATGTAATGGCTGCCCTTGTTTTTATTTGCTAGTGGATACACACCGCTACCAATTATCCCTGTAGTTTGGTTTGCACGTACCTTCAATCACTGAAGGCATTCTTAAAGAAGCTGACAGAGGTTTTTCTGCCCCCGTTCCCAGCGCTCTGCTTTTGAAACTGCACATTGTCACTTTAGATGGTGTGTAAGCAGTTTTTTTTAGCATAAAATCACTTTATTTCGTGACATTCAAGGCATTTGGTTTTTGTTATGAGGTTGCTGCTTCACTTTTAGGTGCCAGGTGGAAGCAAGTTGTGGGAACAGAGCACGAGAGCACGACAGCCCACATTTACACTGGACTTGAATCAGGAATCAGAAAATAAGGTATTTTGTCTGTTCGTTTTCTCCATATGGATTTTAAAACAAATCCTCAATTAAAACGTTCTAAGACATTACACCAAGATCCAAGATTTATCACAGTTTGATGTAATTCATTTATTTTTAAATACTTTTCAAATTACAGTTTGGTAAGAGCAACTCATTGTATTGTTGGATTAAGGAATTATGGGTAGAGTAGCTCATCACTGGGCTGTTAAACAAAATATTATAAACAAAGCTGAAATCACGAATGTGACTTGCGGCTTATAAAGAAGCATATGGTAACAATCTCAGAGCTCATGGCAGGTCTGCTTTTAAAGGTTGATATTCTGTTATTGTTAGAAATGAATTTCTCTATGGAGAAAATAAATGGAATTTTCACATTCCAAACCCAATTGTTCTGTTTTATAAACAGGCAGTGTCTGGTTTCTTTAACCGTATCGTTCTCATGGGTCCTAAAGGCTAGTTAAATCAAAATATCTTTCAGTGTTGCACCTTTAACCCTGCACATTGTCGTTTAAAATAAAATCGAAGTTTGGATGGCTTTATAAGTGATGAGGTCAGGCTCTCTCTGTCTTCCATTGTCTAAATCATTAAGGCACACTGAGGGAAGAGATTGAGCTGACAGCACATTGATTTATTTGTGTGCCTGCGTCAAATCATGTTTTTGAAATTCTTCTTTGTCTTAGCACCTTCTGAACAGTATTTGTCAGTAGCTGAAGGAGGAACATGACAGAAGTGTTGAACTGCACTGATGCAGCTCACCGTTAGCTTTGATCTATTGAAACGCCTCACGGATCGGAGGCTCCGCCTACAGTGAACATCATTCATTCTCGTGCATGTCGCGTCTGATCGGTCTTTGTAAAACACCCATCTGCTTGGCTGCTTTTTGGATTCCACTCGCTGTTTCTGTTGTTTATCACAGGATTGCCCAGACTCTGTGTAATTAGTTAATTTTCCGTGATTGTAGGCTCATTTGGGTGACACCTGCTAAATGATTGCTCTCGGATTGTTGATAATAATGGTAATTGCCTTTGCATTTTGTTTTGAATCAGAAATAAACTCTTTTGTCACAGCAGTGGTTCAAGCAACAGTCAGGAACAGTGAAGAATTCATCTCAAAATGATTTTTTTTAATTAGAAATTAAATGAAATCAGTAATTACTTTTATTTTGAAGTGTTTCATGAAAGCAACTCTTTCTAAAACATATCCACATTCACAAAATGATCATTAGATCATTGTTTTGTAGTGAAATTAAATATTTGTGATTTTTGTGATTTGTAATGGGTTTCATTTCAAAATGACACCCAAAGGATAAATAATTTGTTTTAAAACTCAATTCCCCATGGAGTTTTTACATAATAATGGAAAGTAATGATTTATTTATTTATTGATTGACCTCACGTCCTGTTAATTTATTTCTTTGTTTATTTATCTCTTAGAGTCTATTCTGCTATTACTTAAACCGCCCTCGAGTACATGCCTATCACCCTCATTTTTCGGAAACAAGCCTCCTTACCCATAATCCCATGTCCCCTGTGGTATAGACTGTCAGTTGGGTCTGTGATTGCGTGTCTTTGGTGTATGGTTATTCGGGGACATTACTGTCCCAGTGGAACACGAGATTAGGTCCAGTGATTAGAACGGACATTAGATCAGCAGTATGGAGAACGCACAGATACGTCTGAACGCGGCCCATGTTATGCGTGGGGAGGAATCTTTTGGCAAGCCAGCCGGTCCTGGAGCTTGGCCCAGGCATCAGAATGGTGGCAGCAAACTCTGTGCAGACAGGCTGGAGTGTTTACCGGTACAGTTGTATCAGAAGCTGTGTTTATATGAGAGCATACAGGATGGAGCTTAGCACACACACAGTCTGGCCTGGCAAGGGCAATTGCAGTCCTACACCGCAGTCAAAGTGCCCTTGTGATTGGAGCCGCCAGCAGGGAAGATTGATTTGTCGCTCTCTACTACTTTCATACATACATAATACCAACTTCAAGTGTCCCCTTCATTTCTGCCACAGAAAAAAGCAAAGTGCACCTGTTCAGTCCTTACGTCTGAAGAATTTCGGCTCTGTCAAGATTTCTCAGATCATTGATAACTGTGCCTAAAGTACACTTGCTTTCCTCGACTGTCTGTCATTTATATTCTTGGGTTTAGCCCTTATACTTCGTCTGTAATAGCCTTTTTATAATTGATTTCCTGGAACAGTGGACTAAGTCCCTTTTGCTCTCCGCAATACAGTTTCCGGTTGCACGGTGTCCACTCAGTGTGCATTCATATGCCGTTTCCGTTGGCACTTTTGGTCTTGCCCAGATAAACAGGTTTAGGGATTTAGGATTACGCTTCTCCGACCTTCTCCAGATTGTGCTGCGTCTAGGCCCTTTGGGTGTCTAATGCTGTTTGTCAGTTCAGCGATTTAAAGCCCTGAGGAGTTTACCAACCATTTGTCCCTGTAGTGTCTTTACCCTTTGAACCAAACAATCTGCTCAATGGAGATGACTTTGTAGCTCTTGTTTGCGCCTATCTTATCAGATTCTGTTTATCTCTGTTACTTCAATTGTCTTTCAATTGACTGTCCTTTTCTATTTTTTTCAGTACTAGCAGAAATTTCTCAGCTTATAACATTTTAAAGGGGCCATTCACATTAATAACATTTCATTTTTTTAGGCCCACAAGATTTAAGTCCACATCTAAAAAGTTATTCAGTGTTTCTAGCACCAAAAATGTAATTTAGTATTTTGTTTTACACCCTCTCTCTGACACTTAGACTCAACCAGCATAATTTTTTTCAGATTCTGTTCTGACTATTGTTACCATTAGCTAACTGTTATCTGTTATTAAGTTGAGTGCGATTTACAAAATAAATATGTATATATGGGCGGTCATTATGTTACATTATGTAACTACATATTAAGACAATATAAAATATAAAAGAGGAATATGTTTACTTTGCTAGTACAGCATTGCTTATTTGTAATGGTGTTAATTAATGAACTGTAAATCCAATAGTAGACTTTTCAGACAAATTTAGCAATTTATCTGGCTTTTTGAATTTGGAGGCTTTGCTTGCACCCCTCTATTAAACATTTTCTCACAGTTTTTCCCGCAACTTCAGTTTCTCCTTTATAGTCTTTGCAGAACATTCTGCTGACCCTGAAAATGATTGGCCTCGTGCATTTATGAGGCAAGCTCAAGAAACCAAAACATATTAAAAATTTAGTAATGTTAGGAAGATACCACTAAAAATGTCATTTTGTTGTGAATTTTACTGTATTCATAAAAGTGTTCTTTGAAGAAAGCTGGCCAGAGCTATGGACACAATTTACAGTTTTTTGTTTTCTACAGTCTGTTGTGTCTGCTGTTCTGCATCTTAAACACTTGTGGATCTTTGGCGGGTCGTCTGCAGGTCATGTTAGTTTTGATAGCTGTGATTTTTGTCTGGGCAGGGGTTGTTTTGGCTCCATGATGAGAGGCACTACTTAAACAAAGCAAACACAAGCGGAGCAGGTGCTTTGTTTACCAAATTAAAATGTGAATACTTGGAAAACTACCAGGACATCTCACATGAAGAAAAACTTTTGAATAACCTCCCTCTCTTTTGTCTAACCGACGCAATCATCCTCGGGTCAACAACATTTTGAATGTTACTCATCTACTAAATCTGAGTTCATTTCCATTGACCTGCAGCTGGTCATTTGTCTTTTTTACAAATTAGACGATTTAGCTTTTCCCCTGGGTAAATTTTCCCTATTTTGTTTTGTGCACTGTTTTGGAGCTCTATAAAGAGACATCATAAATTAACAGAATGGCTCATATTTCTTTTCAGCACCAGCTGAGCATAATGACAAGTACAACATGTTTTATTCATTCTTGTTATGAAATGCGCAAATATTTCACTGACAGGCGAAAGTGAGGCTCTGGGCTGTTCTTTTCTAAGATCTAGGCTGTGTTTGTAACAGAACAGGGGTGGTCAGAGCCAGCATTAGTTTCAGTCTGAAGACTTCCATTCACAAGCTGGACCTCACAGCCGTCGTCATCATGTGCCGTAAACAATGTCTGTCATTGTGAGCGTTAAATGACACTGTACCGATTTGGGTGGGGTTCTTTTGATTTTAATGTCTGCCTGCGGTTAAAGCTCGGTAGAGACTAGTCTTGTGAGGCAAGCTGTCCAGGGCGAGCGGCCAGCCATTGTCCTGCAGTCCTGGCACACAGGTGCGCGGCGCTTGCTCCAGGAAGTGTTTGTTGTCTCTGGGATCCAGTGAATGCAGCCCTGGTGATTGGAACTGTTAAAGCATACTGTCCTTTTGATAGTCCCATTCTTCCAGCCACAAATCAGTTATGTCATTGTTTTGACATAAAACAAGAAAAGGAGAAATAGAGGAGGCTCAAAGACAAGAGATTTATGTTAAGATTTTGATCGCTCCAGATGGCTCTCGATCCAGACTTCACCCTATTTAATTATGGAGTTTTAGTGTGTCCATCAAACACCTGAACATGTGCATATCCACTCCATATTTTGATATCCTGGTATTCAGATCATGTTTTTCTGCTCCAAACCTATCATGTTTTTTTATTTATTGTTGATCAGTTCCGAAGATGTAGATGCTGCTGTTTTGATTTGTTTTCCTGTCTTTTGGTTTTATTGCACTCATAACAGGGAACACATGCATCTTAAATATTTTAACAGTTCAGCCCAGTAGCATTACATGTGGAATAATGTGACTAAACTAATGTTTTTTTGCACCTTGCGTAGCTGTGTTTTGAAATGTGACTTGCTGTTGCTGAGTATTGTCTGGGCTCAAGATTCACTCAAAGGTATTTGAAAACTCCTGAGCATTTGAGGAGAGCTGAGCAGTGTGAGTTGCTGGGAATGAGGGTATGCTGTGCCCTTGAGATAGGGAGTGTTATGGAAGCTATCCTGCCATCAGAAAATGGCTTTTGTGACTCCCAGGCAGGGTGCGTTTTTTTCACACGTCTCTGAGACTGTGAAAAAAGGAAAAAAGGAAAAGAAAAATCTGGGACAGAAGAAACTAGCTGGCGTGGGTGAGATGGTGACGGGTTTCTAAATGTCAAGGTCCTGATTTTTTCATGTCTTGACACTTTTGTTTGCAACACATTTTTTCATCATTTTATCATCTGTTGTGCTAACCTATCAGTGTTTTGTTTATTACTTATTTTTTATTTTGCCATAGTCTCAAAATGCCCGTACAGTAAGCATCTCTGTTTTTAGACCTGAAACATACCTTAAAAAAAGCATCTAGACATTTAAGGCCAAGAGCACAATATATAAAATGTTAAGTGCAATATCATTATAATAAATATTCATTAAAGCAGATTTTTCCAACTCTGATAGTAACTTTGAAAATAGGTGATACTTTAATACATAAAACTTCTGTGCATAAAAAAATTGGTTTGTTAAAAAAAATGGTTGTTGCGGTCACTTAGTTTGTTAGTTATATTTGAGACAGTAAACAGCCTTTCTCTCGTCTAAAACATGATTTATTTCTGCTTGTCAAAACAGTTAACCTTTAGAGATTATTATTAGAGATTATTCGAGATTTTGTTTTATTAGTCTTGTTTGGTTATTTATTTCACACACAACTGTGAAAAAAGATTTTTTTAACAGGAATGTTCTTATGCTGCTTCTCTTTTATCTGAAGTGAAGCAGTACCACAGAACACATGCCACAAAGCAGTTTCGTGTCCTCAGAGTCTCATCTGGGTGTTGGTTCCCTTACCTAATGTCATTTGAGTCATACTCTTGAGAGCCTGTAGAAAACAATGGGTGGTTTCAACTGTCTCTAGCTGAGACTTCTGCATATTAAAGAACCAGCCTCTGAATAGGAAAGCTCTCTGGCTGTAATCTGACCTATGACGACACTCAGACTACTGTTCATGTTCTCTGCTGGGCACAATGGGAGCCCAGTGACAGGTATTGTATTTCTTGGCGTAAAGAGAAGGACATGTAAAGCTACTGTGTGCAAAAACATTATTCTTGAGTGTCCCTTGTGGAACACAGCCTGGATTTGCTTGTTTTGTCTTAAAGCCCAGTGTCCCGTCACCCTCACTTACACCTCCCTAAACATTATAGAACTCCGAACTCTAACATTCTAGAATATTGGATCACAGGAGCTGATGAAAAAGCCAACAGGTATAGATTGTGAATGTGGCAGGATTTTCACATTGTATTCCTAGCAACCTTTTAAAGTGATAAACCTGTCTTCTAATGCTTTTTTCCCTTGTTCTTATCTTCATAGAGTCGTACTCCTGTGCCTTTTATGCAGTACTCATACATCTTTATCCCTGTAAGGCTTTGATTCTTTGTTCTACTCTCTCTTTTCACATAACCCATACACAACATGTCTCTCTGATGCCTTTGAAAATTGACCTGTTGCATCTCAGACACGTCGGGTCATGTCGCTTCGCTTTAGTCTTTCCTCAGATGCCCTGAGCTCCTCCCTCTAGTTAAACGACATGTTTGCTCATAGTGACAGCCATGAGTAAACCATGTAGATATAAAGATATTGTTGGAAGTGAACAAAAACCAAAATAACTGTGTATTTAAAGATTCGTTGTCTAGAGAAGCGAATGTCGTATTGTTTGTTTAGGTGCTTAATGGAAATACTTTAAAAGTCCTCATCAAATGACTTGCCGACATTTCGAACTTTTTCTTGTCCTTTTGTCTAAAACGGGTTTTTATGTAGTTTGAGATGTCTGTGAAAACTGTTTGTGAAATGTTTCAAAGGTTACGTAACGAAGCATTTTTAGCAATTTGGCATATGATGTTTACAAACTCGCCGGTGATCTTTTCAACCTTTGCTGACCAGCGCAACCTCGGCCCTTTAATACAATTCCATGAGTCGTCATTACATCCACCCTCATTCTGCAGAAGTCTTTTAGTGCTAGTCTGAATCGCACTCGACTCATTCACCTGTGCCACACTTTGCACTAACACCTTCGTTTAAGATGAAAAAGATTAAATGACTTTTGCCCTTTGAAGTGCATGAAGGATAGTGGGGATCACTTTTTAAAGCCCTCACTAATCAATCACTAAAGCCTCCGCCATTATCCTGTAATCCTGCCATTGCCTTTGTAAATGCCTGTGTAGACGCTCTTGGTATTCAGTGAAAAGAATTCCAGGTTCCAGTGCTCCCACGGCATCATGTGGGTTTGGCTTTGTGCAGTAAACTTTCAGACAATAATACATGGGTAGCTGATGTGCCTGTGTGGTCCAATCAACAATGCATTGCTTTGCATAAAGTTGCATTGTAGAGATTTTTTGGAAATAAAATGTGTAACTAAGTTTGAGTGTAGAAATGTATAACATATTTGTGGACATTTTAATTTCATTTGATTGATCTCTTAACACTACTTTCTTTTCTTGTTTAGGTAAACTGGGGCCTTGGCTAAAATGCTTTGGGCATGATCTGCCTAGAGCATCCAGTGCCAAACAAGAAGAACCCATCTTCAACGAGCCTGAAGATCAGAATCTTCTCTCCACGGGATCAGAAGATAAGGACTCAGACAGGGTAGAAAAGGGGCATCGGGGTGTTGGGCAGGGGGCCGCTGGTGCATGTGGGGGCAGTGCACATCCCTTGCTGGAGAGTGAAAGCCCACCTCGCCCATGCCGTCCCCTGCCCAAACTAGTCGTGCCATCGTCTGCAATGGTGACATGAGCTCAGGCATTACGGAGGAGCCCTATTTCAATCCATCTTTTTTTATATCTTTCTGTAAAAAGCATACAATAGACTTGACAGTTTACTTGTAAATAGAGGACTGTGTCTATACTGATCAGCGTGGTCGTAAGGTGATGATGCTGATGTGTGGCCGCGTAAGGCGGCTTTTCCGTCAGCTTACGCTGCAGACCAGCCTGCTGTTGCTCTTCCTTTTCTGCATGGTCAGTGTCCTCATCTCAGCCTATTTCCTGTATGGCGTCAAACGGGAGCTTGAACCAGCTGGAGTTGGAGGTGTGGTGGTTCCAGAAGAAGGTACTGAAGATTGGGAAGATCCCCGGGCTACACCCTCCCCGCCATCGGTGCGGGTGCTGCCCGCAAGAACCGCCAAACCAGCAGACATGTCTCGAACTGATCCTGTGGTACTGGTCTTTGTGGAGAGCTTGTACTCTCAATTGGGCCAGGACATCGTAGCCATCTTGGAATCAGGCCGATTTCGCTACCAAACTGAGATCGCACCGGGCAAGGGCGATATGCCCACACTTACAGACAAGAACCGGGGCCGTTTTACTCTGGTGATCTATGAGAACATCCTGAAATACGTCAACCTCGATGCTTGGAACAGAGAGCTGTTGGATAAGTACTGTGTGGAGTATGGCGTTGGCATCATTGGCTTTTTTAAGGTGAGCCATTTTCTGTTGTACTGCTAGACCTTTCATGGCAAATAGTCTAACTAATGGGTGGTAATTAAACTAGTTCTAGTGGGTCAGTCACCTCATACTAAATAATCTCACGACTGACATTTAACAGTCTGAATGGTGGTTAGCTAGCATAAATGTTGCCAAAAGAGGGTGGTTGGGGCATTATGCTAAATATTGCAGTAATAGCACATTACTGAATGTGAATGTCCTTGTTGATTGTCCATAGTGATCGTCTTGGCCATTGTTGTATAGAGGCCCTGTTCAGTGAGATCAGTAGAGTGCAACCCCTGATGCTGATTTGCCTATTACTCATTGCTGTCTGTCATTACCAGCAACCCTCCTCTCCCAGTTCTAATGTATTGTTTGCCTAAGGCCAGGCCTGCTTTTATTACCCTCACGAGCATGAGTGCAGCACACTAATTGTTACTGGAGGTTAACTCAGTTGATGAGACTGTTAGAGACTCATTCGCCTGCAGCAGAATGGCGAGGACATCAACACGTCTTAAAAGTAACACCATGAAATTTGCGCTCATTAATTTTTATTGACTCAGGCTGCTTCAAGTCTCCTCAAAGCTGTTTTTACCCCAGGCTCCATTGTTTACACACTAACAGGAATGATTCTGCCTCCAATGTATTTTTATTCTTGTCCAGGTCATTAACATCCCTGCCATGCTTGGTTATATTTTTTCATCGATTTCAGAGCCTTGGGCATGTCTGATAACAGACCCTGAAGGGGCATGGTTCAACAGACCAGAGCTTTTTTATTGAAAGGAGAAACTGTGTATGGTTCAGTCCAGTAATTGAGCATGCATAATTACCTTCACACCAAGCCTTGACTTGCACCTATCAAAGCTGAAGCAAAGTCGAACGCATTAATCTCTCAACAGTTGGAGTGTGCCTAAACACACACATATAACCACAGAAACATCACGACGGACACCAGAGCCTCACCCTTTAGTTATGCTTGGATGCATCCATGAGTTTAAACCCTTGTTTGCTTTTCTATTAGTCTTCTATCCTAATCCTGTATCCATGAAGTCTGTAAGTAATTGGAATAACCCTTTTGTTTCCTGGCCAGTGCTTAAGTTGGCATACTTTCTAGGGGCTATTTTAAGTTTTCGTCTACCAACCATTCACACTTGTAAGGTAAAATGTAATTACATTACATTTTAAGACACCTATGGTCCTGACGTAAAAGGCTGTTGTATTCTTTTGTGAGAGAAAATGAGCAACTGTTGGCCAGACTGAAAGGTCACATCATATATTTTATGTGGGAAATGCAGTTTTCATGACATCGAAAGAAATAAATATACTTCACATTTCAACCAGTAACTAAAAGTGTTAATAATAAGTTCAAAATGTTCTGTGCATTTTTATGTTGCTTATGTTACTAACAAGCTAATATCTTGGATTTATTACTGTCTCATGTGCCCTTCATAGAGTTGCTGTCTATGTAGCAAAATCAGTCACGCATGAGATTTTATTTCCGTTGGGATGTGCTCTTAGAAGGTAGTTTTCTTTTAACTAAACCTAATTTTGGCTTAAAGTAATTATTTAACACAATTCATGAACTCTTCCATGTCAAAGAAAGTTAAATGGTGATTAGATTGAAAGGAGCTTTCGGTTTGGAAGTGTTGTTGGAACAATAAATACAGGAAGATGGGATTAGGGAGTGCGGGAGAGGCCTGGGAAGTTATTGATTAAGGCCACTGGAATGTGAAATTCTCCTATCCACCCAAGTGCTGAGTGACATCACCACCCCCGCTTGCCGTTTCAGTGTGCCGCCACTGAATAGAACAGATGAAAATGTGCATGATTCATCCCATGTCTCTTGTGCATAATGCATCTCTCCAGAGGGTCTTCCGTTGCTACCTCGGGGGCAGAATAATAGCTGTTTTTGGAGATGACGAGGTTGCAGCCTGTTTCTAAATTGTAAGGCTCATTGTGTTCGTTCCACCCAGTGTGCAGTTTATCACCAGCTGATCCAGCTTCACAGGGTGAGCTGGGCAGAGAGGGGAGTGGGCTGCATGTAGATGAGAGGAGATGGTGTTTAAACAAACTCAGGCACACATGCTTCCACAAGGCATCTCATTCAGGAAAGCATTACTTGACTTAAGCTAAGAGTTAAGTTAGCAGTAACGTATCTCATATATTTTGATAAGGATTCTCTTTTAAAATAAGTACTCTTACGTTCACAACCCAAAATCTTCTATTCCAGTACACTCAGCTTAATTATGAGAACTAATGCTTTTTCCAGATTAATATGTGATTTATTTCTACTACTGGTTTCTTTCTCCATAAGATGAAAAATGGAAGTCAGTCAAATCGCCATGGTCATGACATCACAAGCATGTGCATTAACATCACTGCCCAGCCACCCCTGAAAGTGTGAACTACTAAAGATTATCCAATTACAACAGATGCGATGTATGTCTTAGAATTAGAACTATGTTTTTGCTGTACTTCTAGTATCAAAGAAAAGATGCAAAAAACCTGCATAATAATATAATAACCTTTAAAGTGAGCTTTATCTTTTTCAGTATTACCAATAATAGTCTTCTGTTCTCTCTCCTTCCAATACTTCCCTAAAAGGCTAATGAGAACAGTTTGCAGAGTGCCCAGCTGAAGGGCTTTCCACTGTTCCTGCACTCCAATCTGGGTTTAAGGGACTGTAGCGTCAACCCCAAGTCTCCATTGTTGCTCATCACCAAGGCCCGGGAGGTGGAACATGGTCCCTTACCTGGAGATGACTGGACAGTCTTCCAGTCTAACCACACCACCTATGAGCCTGTGCTTTTAGCTCGTGGGAGGAGTGCGGAGGTTGGTGGAGCCCCTGGACCCCTCCACGCAGCGGTTGTCCAGGATTTGGGTCTTCATGATGGCATCCAGCGGGTTCTCTTCGGCAACAACCTTAACTTCTGGCTGCACAAACTGGTACTGGTGGACGCAGTGAGTTTCTTGACTGGCAAGCGTCTGTCACTGGCTCTAGAGCGCTACATACTGGTGGATATCGATGACATCTTTGTTGGGAAAGAGGGCACACGCATGAAGGTGTCTGATGTCAAGGTGGGCACTGTTTGAGTCAGACAACATAAAACTTTATAAGTTTAAATGCAGATATTTATGAATATGTGAAAATATGGTGCAGCATTTACAATACAAGATAAGTAACTGTAAATAACGTGCATGGCTCATACATGGTTGCAAGAGTATCTGAATACTTAATCACACATAAAATTGAATA
Source organism: Botia almorhae (assembly GCA_036877575.1). NCBI lineage: Eukaryota > Metazoa > Chordata > Actinopteri > Cypriniformes > Botiidae > Botia > Botia almorhae. The sequence goes on along the minus strand of JAZGTJ010004408.1, from coordinate 9,613 downwards.
TCACACTAAATAAAGAGCCATTTGACATTTTAAATAAACTAGTTTTTTCTGTTTAAGTCCAAACATTTGGACACTTTCTGGTTTCCAAATGGTTTGAAATATGTTTATAGTTGATACAATGAAATTGGTTTGATATTTCATGCAATGCAGTGACATTCAGACATATAGAAACTGACATTGGAATCATTGTTCACTAATTATCCTTACCTCTGCTGTGGCTTTCATTTGTAGAACACTACCCCTCAGTGAACTACTTTATGTCCTGATACTTGGTTGGTTCGCTGTATGTTTGCTTTTGTGTGGTCTGAAGGTTGTGACAAAAGGCTGACAGTTCAGCAATGCAAGGTGTTCTAGTATTACAAACCATAACGTGAAAATATATACACACCTGGAACTGAATCTCTGCTTTAAGTTTCTCTTTTACATTACCACTCTGTCTCTCTCCTTATCTTGTTCTCTTTTGTGTCTCGTCTACCTGTCTGCTCTGCCTATGATCCAGACTCATGCAGAGAGAAAGACAGAGAATAAAGGATAAAACCAAGGAATTTAAAAGCACAGAGAAACACACATTGAGGAAAAGCAGAAGGGGCCATAAAAATGGCAGGGATATGAAGTCAATTGGCAGCATATAAATAAGTCTCTCCTCTTCTAAAGCGCCTCAGAAGCAGAACACAGAGAAATTGGTGTGTTAGATCCATATTCACCAGGCTCTTCATGGTGTGACGGCACTTTTCCTATCACCATTTCTCCAGCTGTCCGTTTTTTTTACTACGCCAACCTCTGCTTTTCTTTTTCCAAATTTCACCTCCTCTTCTTTTCCGTTTCCTTTAAGTACTTATATGACTTGCTGTTCAAAGGGCATCCAAATTCTTGCTGCAAGCATGAATATTTCAGATGCATTTTTTTCCCCCGCCGTCCTTGTGAATCTCTCATCTTCTGAGACCCCGATGCAGATGTTCAGCTGAGGGAAGGAATAGAAAGCAAACATAATCAAAGCCGCCGTGTCTGTCTGCGGACCTCTGAGCAGTTAAATATGAATCAGTCTTTTGATTGAGTCACACTGGAGAGACAGGCAGTCAAAAGCAAGTGTGGTAAACAAATCAAATGAGAGGCAGATGCAGAGCTGGGAGGGGTAATGAAGCAAACGGTGGAGAAGCACAGACAGGAGACATGCTTAAACTGTCCCTCCAGCACTGAGTTACTGCTTCACTTGTGTGCGCATCTGTGTTTGTCTTTTGTATTTTTGTGTCTGTCCACCGAGTGTCTTTCATGTGTTTGTTGTTATGGGTTGTTCTAAAAGCTTTTTATTATTTAGTTGCTATAAACAACTCCTAAAACAACTTATTTTAAAGGCCCTGCTGGAGACGCAGAATGAACTCCGAAACCATGTGCCCAATTTTACCTTCAACCTGGGATTTTCTGGAAAGTTCTTCCATGCTGGTAAGCAGTTGGCATACAGTGACAGCATGTCCGCATTTTCTGTTAACACACATTGAGACTGACATTCTATTTCAAAGCCACGTGGATTACTTAGAATTACCTAGAAAATATTTTTAGGCATGCTTCTCATGTGACAACTGTTCCAAACACTTTCCATTATTGTTAGGCTGCTGCCTACATAGACAGCGAGATAGCTTACTTTGACTCAAGATGTTCACCGTGGGCGTGTGTAATTGTGTTTCAGGAACGGATGAGGAGGATCTTGGAGATGACCTGCTTCTGTCTTACAGTAAGGAGTTCTGGTGGTTTCCCCACATGTGGAGTCACATGCAGCCACACCTCTTCCACAACCAGTCAGTGCTGGCTGAACAGATGCTGCTCAACCACAAGTTCGCAGAGGTGAGTCCTGAGGTGATGTCACGAGGGTGGGTGTAATGAATGGGATTTAACATTAATGAGAGTGCTTGTAACATTGTCTTCAGATATTATTTTTTTTCAGATATTATTAAGTTTGTGGATCACATAGCTTCTCTAATCCCCTATTGTAGCTAGATATGCAAAAAAGGGGTTTAGACAATTTTATGCTATGGTTCTTTTTATGTGGTGTATGTCACAACACTGACATGCTTAATAAATGTATATATATTATGAATACATAACAATATACATGAGACTTCCCATTATTAAGCATTTATATACATTCAGTGAGTTGTAAGTATTGAAGTATTCAATACTTACAACTGAAGTATTCAAACCTGGAGAAGTATTCAAACCTGTATTCAAACCTGCGATACAGTACATATTTTTCAAGACAGTGTCCTAATCCTAAAGTAACCTGCAATTTTATGTTTCAAACAGAGGTAGCGATAAAGAGGTAAAAATTATGAATGCAGCATATTGTTATGAACAGTGGGTGGTGGGAGGGGCCTCAGAGTATAAACGGTTGAGATCTACTTCTCTAATGTATAGTCTGTGGTTTTCCTATCAGGAGCATGGCATTCCCACAAATATGGGTTACGCGGTGGCTCCCCATCACTCTGGAGTGTATCCCATCCATATGCAGCTATATGAGGCCTGGAAGAAAGTGTGGGGCATCAAAGTGACCAGTACAGAAGAGTACCCCCACCTCAAACCCGCCCGCTTCCGCAGGGGCTTCGTCCACAGTGGCATCAGTGTAAGAGCACCTTTCACATACATTCCTGGCCCGGCTTCTCAGCCCACATGTGCAACGTGGAACATGAGAGTAACTCATACTGAATTGAATTAAATTAAATTTAATTAAATTAAAGTCCAACAAATATGTGCACATACTGTTATGGTATTATAAATTATTATGTTATGGGGAAAAATCGGGAAATAACGCAGGCCAGACCTAAACTGCATTTACCACAGCTTCACCACAGATTCATTCTTCTATAGATACCAATGATATATACTACAGATACCCGGAATATCCTTTTTCAGATTCTAGGCTGTACAGTTCTGCTGGTTAAATGATGGAATGTTGCAGTCTTATTCCGCTTGGAATCAGTGAGATAAACCCCGGGCTATTTTGGCTTATAGTTTGAGTTTTGAATCCCAGCAGGGGGTTAAGGGCAAGCTGTTGTGAAAGTACAATTTTTTTTTTTTATCTGTTGTGTATTGCTTCAGGGGACAACAAGAGTATGACGACAGCTCATTTTGTAAATTTTCGTACAGTTTTGTAACATCCAAAAGACTACACCTAGCTGTGCGTGGACACAGAAACAAGTGTTTCCTTATGCAGTATTCTAAATAAGGATGTTAATGAGGATCAGTCTCTAATTGTGCCGACTTTTTTGCAGACTTGTGAATGATGCTTCTGTACTATATTACATTACATTTATGCATTTGGCAGATGCTTTTATCCAAAGTGACTTACAGTACATTCAAGTTGTACATTTTGTTAGTACGTGTGCTCCTCTGGGAATCATACCTACAACCTGTGCGCTGCTAACGCAATGCTCTTTCAACTGAGCTACAGGACCACCAATATCCCACCTTTTCACATTTACTCAGAAGGATTAAACAAAAGCACGGATGGCTAAAGTCCTTATTAGCATAGTTATCATAAATCGTGTGTCAAATCAGATCATTCAGATGTGTGGGCCATATGATTAGCCTTAATGTTCTGTTAGCAGAAGCGGTCCCTTGGGTCATCAAGGTCATCTGTGGTGGAGCGTTTTGCAGTTATTCTGCCTAAGCACGTCACTGTTTCCACTGGAATCTAATGTGACTCCTAAATGAGATTACATGTCCTGTATGAACGAATACAACATTATCTTAATTCACAGTAATTACATGTTTGCATGTGAAGAACTGTGAATTCTGGAACTAATTTGTGTTTAACCGAAACTAAAGGTTGTAGCTTTTCTCTTTTTTTAAAAATAAGGTAATGAACCACAAACTCTTTATTTAATCATGGTAATGCAACCTTTATATAACTGGTAAAATCACTGTTTATTTATTACAAGTCAGCATTTATTACATGGCAACACTGATATGGTAAGAGACAAATGTCATTAAAAATGTATTAATCATTATTTTGTTAAATGTAGGATGACATGGTGCAATATTTATACATTTCATTATTTAAAATTTAGTAATAATTACATTTAAAAAGTCTTCGGTAACAAGTAATATAATTCATTAGTTTATCTGGAGGCTTTTCAGAATTGCCAAAGAAATTGGCACATCAATATAGAAATCAACTGATGTGCAGTCATGGGTTTGTGTCTATTAGCTCTTTTAAACAGCTTTGAACCTGGTTTGTCCTGTGTTTTTAGAGCCAGAACTGTTTGTTTTATAGTGTATGCAACTGACAAATGTATCATTAAAAAAAAGATCAATCATCCGCTCTCAGAATTTCAAGTAAGAGGTTTCATTCTGAATCGAAATGTCTTTGTTCTTCAGGTGTTACCCAGACAGACGTGTGGTCTCTTCACTCACACTATCTTCTATAATGAGTATCCCGGAGGCTCTAAAGAGCTAGACAAACTCATCAATGGAGGAGAGCTTTTTCTCACTGTGCTCCTCAACCCAGTAAGTAATGACTCTGTGTTCTTCACTGTTAATTTCTTCATACCTGTAAGAATTTTTATGGTGACCCTGAGTGAGTCAACATTTGAAGCACAATCTGTGCAAAACTTGCTAAACGTTTTTGTCAATATGTAAATTTATATCTGTTATATACTGATACATAATGGCAATTGTTACATGCTGTTAGGGAACATCTGTTTAAAAATACAGGGTACCAAAAATTGTTTGAAGACATTAAAACAACATTTACATAATACTAAAGTACTAAACTGTAGAGTATAATTTTTAAGGCATCAAACCCCTCCCACCAAACCTTTTGTTTTTACTTGTTTTAAAGCCTTTCGAGGGGTGTCATGTCTCTTGTAATTCATACTTTGCTTTAAACTACACATCAGCTGTTCAATAGAGATTTATTTGATGATCATCTGTCGTCGTCTGTCGAAAGGAACTTTATAAGGAGCTTTGTCGTGAGGCTTGGATCAGCAGTAGGTTTAAAATGTTTTTGGAATTGCTGAAGACTAGACTTTTCTTGACATCTTACACTTAATTTCAAACCAGATCAGCATCTTCATGACCCACCTTTCCAACTATGGGAATGACCGTCTTGGCCTGTACACCTTCAAGAACCTGGTGAAGTTTATGCAGATGTGGACCAACCTTAAACTCCAGACTCTCCCTCCTGTGCAGCTGGCACAGAGATATTTTCAAATTTTTCCAGAGGAGAGGGACCCCATCTGGCAGGTAAAGCAGGCGCTCTGTCGGGCTCTTTTGGTCTGTTCCATTCAGAGATCATTAGGGAAACAAATACAAATTTATTTTGTGCGAGTGGATCGCTGGAGGTTGAGACCATTGAGTGTTGTTGCTGTAATATGCAGTGAAGGGTTTTGTATGGCTGTCTGCGCATTTACTCTGATGTACAAAAAGTGAAAATGGTTTTCCGTGTAGCCTGCCAGAAAACCGGAGAATGCTATTTTTGAAATTGGTACCTATAATTCAGTTGAAAGTCAGAGGCAATGTAGGAGATCTATCTCTCCTTCTCTCTCTTTCTCATTCCGTCTCTCCCCCCTCTTTCTTTTCCTGTTTTAATTTATCCAGCTACTGTATTTCTTGTCTCTCTCTTTCTAACTCTGTTGTCTGGTTTCACCCTGAGAGAAAGAGAAAGTAGGAGCCTGAAAGCTCTAAATCCTCTTTTGATCCTTCTCGTTTCCTGTCAAGGTTGAGGTCTCATCTTTTCTGCTGGCTCTGCAGCGTTCCACAGATTGCCCTGCTCTGAATAATCTTCTTTCCTCTGCAGTTGTTTTCCCAAGAAATCTACAAGCTGCAGTTACACACAGGGAAAAGATACAACCTTTTTAGAGTTTAGTTTTTGTTTTATACTAAATACAGCATGTCTGTGGCACTTCCAAAATCTAGTGAGCTGCCTTGCTCTCTACCAACTACATAGACAGTTGTCCTCCAAAGCACCATCTGACAAGATGGAACCTCATAAGTGATAGATATGGAAGGCACCATAAATATCACCTCATCCCCCATCTTGAATTTTTTTTTCCCACACAAGGGATGCATGCAGTGATGCATTGAAATTAGACCAGAAGAAGTATCTTAAGAAAAGCATATAATAAAACAGCTTGTATCTTTCAGATAATGTCTTGTCTAGAAAATGCTCTCTAGGTATGCAATTCACTAGGATTTGGGACAGAACCGATACAGTTAAGAGAAACTGTGTGATACAGTTAAGAGAAACTTTAAGAGAAACAAATTCACTCCAATAAATGAATTGTGTAATACATACACAAACTTGGGAAGATGTTAATTCAATGTAATACTCCATTTAGCATTGGTGTGCATTTAAGTGGGTCTGTTTAAGATGGACAGGTATTAGATGTGAAAGATCCCAGCTTGTTTAAATATGCTTAACCAAGACTGGAGGGCTTTAATGGTGACAGACATGAGTTCAAACCATTGGTTTGTTCCCTCCGTTACACTTATCTTTATGGCTGCTGCTAGGTCACTTTCTACCGAGATGCTTCAGAGCTGGTTTACAGAGGCTGGTTTATAGTTATGCCTCCTGATTATCTCTGGTTAATCCCATTAAGTGGCCAGATATTTGACATTCTTAAATAGTTTTAGTGTGACGAGATAACAACTAACTCTCCATAATGCTTTTCTGGCTTGTGTTAAATACAAGTCCAATTGCTGGGTATCCCCTGGGAAATATTGCAAGACGGCAAGTTTCCTGATTGCACACTGGCTTAATGAATGAAAACAATTACTTCATAACTATTTTTCGGTTAGTGAAATAATGAACTCACTGCTGTTTCTGATTGCAAATGTGCCTGTGTGTATTAGTGTATGAGTAATAGTGCTCTGTATTACCCCTGCAGGACCCCTGCGAAGACAAACGACATAAAGACATCTGGTCTAAAGAGAAGACCTGCGACCGCTTCCCCAAGCTGCTTATCATCGGACCTCAAAAGACTGGTGAGTGTCGTGAGCTCACTAACATCCACATCAAGCGTGTGTGTGCACTTGCGCCATCTAGCTGTGTTGGCCAGGCATTGATTCTGAAACGAAGTTCCAGCTGATTTTAGTGTTATAACAGGGCAAGGAGACCTACCAGAGACAAATAACCTCTAAACAAGACTCAGAAAATATAACAACTTACAAATGAGAAACATCACAAGCAATTTGTCATAAGAATATATATATAAGATAAGTTGTAAGATAAGATAAGATGCATTGTATAAGATACATTGGCAAGCTGAATACATAGTCTGATGAATACATAGTCTAGAAATGCAAAAAAGAGAGGATTTATTTTTAGGGCTTTTGTATGTGATTGTGGATTAGTCAAGTGTTTGTCTTCAGCTATATCTTGACAGTTGTGGTGGTCTCAGCAGATCAGGTGGAGGTCGGCAGCTCATTCCACCAAAGTAGAACATAAAGGGAAGGTTTTTAAAAGCAATTTGTGTTTGTGTTAATGGCATTGGCCTCTTTTATTGACTGCATTTATGAATTTCCACTTTGGAGTGGATCAGTACTGTGGTCGACAGGGAGCAGGTATGTGTGTTGGAACATGAACAGGCTGGTTCTGCTGAAAGTGGCGAGTCTTATTTCATGTACGGGCTCATAGCAGATGAAGACATACGGACCATTCAGCCTTTCCACCGCAAGCAGCCGTGACTGCTCCTCTGTAAATGTGAATTTCAGTTTTACATCATTGACTAATTAAACTTCTAAAGATGTCTTCAGGGAGCAGTAGCCCACTCTCAGAGTGGGTAGTAAAATGGCTGTGTTAATCGTCTCAATAATAGCTGGATTGGGGGTTGGGCCACAAAGTCAGTTAATTTATTTATTTATTTTTTACATAATGACTTGAGCCTCCAGGGCTTGTTTATCACCTAGCAGCATTTTTTCAGTAAACTTTCCAACTCTCTTATCTCGTTTTACATTGAGACAGTGCTGAACTCAATGCATGAACTCAATGCAGTTGGGTTTGAACTTCATGCATGAACAGTTTAATTGCTTCAGTAGCTCAGCACATGAGTGTCAGCAGAGATATGGCTGAAGTGATTTTGACGTAACTTTGACGCAGTTACAAAATATCCTTTCTCATCTTAGATTACCTGACAGGTGTTCCACCAATAAATGCAAAAAACAGTATTTATAATAAAAACAACAAACGCCCCCTCCACTTCAGACAGTTAAGTCAGTTCAGTAGAGTGATTCTATTCTAAATTCTAAGTACTAAATTCTAAGTACTAAATTCTAGTCCTTATGTTGGTCCAAATACATTCACAATGCTGTTGTTTTTATTGGTTTGTGGAAGAAGATTATAAATACAAATAAAAGATACATGTTAGACAATCTGTCATATATGACACAGTTTTTATTTTTGGGGAAACTATCCCTTTTAATTGGCTTATCCCATCAGCTACTGTAAGACAGTTTGAGAGGAATAGAACGTTTTTCATTGTACCTAGCCAACTAATACTTCACACGTAGAAATCTGTAACTGACAATGTTTGTACAGACAATGTTTATTATGTGAAAGTTTTGAAGTGAGTTTGAGTTGAAATAAATAATCCTCAATTGCCGCTCTGAAGAGACACGTATCGTGTTTTCACAATACAGGGGTGATTCTTTGTATTGACTCGCTGCTCTCTGATCTTCATTCAGGAACTACTGCCCTGTATCTGTTTCTTGGCATGCACCCTGACCTGACCAGCAATTACCCCAGCAAAGAGACCTTTGAGGAAATTCAGTTCTTTAATGGCCGAAACTACCACAAGGGCATTGACTGGTGTGTAATTTTTTTTCTATATTTCTCTTTTTTCTCTATTCCTTCCCCCCAAGGAATGCTTCTGACCAGCAGTAGCAAAGAGCAAATCACGTTTCACGGCTGTGATGTAAGCGGAATGCTATTGGACATTTAAAAAAGAAAGACAAGCACTTTGCCCCGCCCCACCCCAATAAATACGTCATCACAAGAAAGTAAACTGTCTTCATTAAGCAATTTCATGGGGTTTTTAAAGTCCAGTAGCGTGTAAACTACTGTGAAGTACAGAGATTATAAAGGTCTGGCAAGCTTTGAAGCTAACAGTATTAGAAAACATGGAGGCTAATGTTCCCCTGAGAGAAATGCATTATGGGTCATCACAAAGACAGCACCCTCTTTGAAATGAGACACATAGTAAGCAGGTGTCTGTTTCACATCAACACTTTGTCTTCATGTCTCTCTTTCCATAGTTGTTTCTTGTTTCATCAAGATAAGAAGATTATATGGATTTTAAAGTAAACAATATTTAATTTAAAAGAGAGAAACCATAGCACAACAACGCTATAACAGGTTTCTAACCAACATCATCTTAAACCTTCCATTCTCTCTGCATTTCTTTCTGGATTTCCACCTGGTTTGTGTTGAACAGAAGTATAAAGGAATATAAAGTAACGCTAACTGTTTTCATCGTGTGTGTGTGTGTGTGTGTGTTTGTGTGCACGTGTGCACGCATGTTCTCTTTTATTGTGAATCTGGTAGGTACATGGAGTATTTCCCTTTACCTTCCAACACTAGTTCAGATTTCTACTTTGAGAAAAGCGCCAACTACTTTGACTC